>KN889831.1:987-25503 GCA_000934455.1 Apostichopus parvimensis | reverse complement strand
TACAAATCTGAACAACAATGGTTTTCTTTTAATCTTTGTTTTCTAAATTTCTAAATTCTTAATTCATGTTTAAGGCATACATTCATAGGCGTAGGAGCCTAATTTGATTTGGGGGGGCTGTAACGACTTGCCCGAAAAATATAACCAAAATTTTTCGCACGCTATGCGCGCACTCAACATTTTAATGTGCATATCATATAGGCATTCATTGGTTATTACGGTACATCGCATGCACATAACCGATAAATGCCTATATGATATACACATTAAGATGTTGAACGCGCGGAGCGCGCGAAAAATTTTGGTTATATTTTCCGTGTTATAACCCTTCCATATTGGTTAGAAGTATTGGGGAAGTCGTTACAATAATAACGATAATAATAATATCAGTTTAACCATTGAAAAACACATGGCAAATTATTCTTCATTCAGTAGGTGCCCGAAAAATTCTCAGCATATTGCCCGAATTTTCACCAAAAAAATTGAAAAACACACTGCAGATTTTTCTTCTTTCAGTAGGTGCCCGAAAAATTCTCAGCATATTGCCTCGCCTCGCCTCCTACGCCTATGCATACATTACACAGGGAATAAGTATAAACTCTTGTATACACTTAAGTCACATATTTAATGAATAGTACTTACTTATTCCACTCTATGCTACTTGCTGTATAAGTTATCATCCCTCATACCAGTATACTAAGAGCTTTAATGTTTCTATCTGCAGGAAACATGTCAACTTCCACCGGGATTATAATAGAGCGTTATTCATTCATACTTGTTAAATGTTCTCAAATCTGATTGGCCCGTCGACATCAGCTGACCATGCATTAACCTATGTATAATGCAAGGTAAACTCAATGGCGAATTAATAAAAGTTGAAAATAGAAAATGGTATCTCGTTAAGCTTAATCCAGATCCCAGCTTTCTGCCCAAGCTAGTTCAGGTAAACAAAGTATTGTATAGCAACGAGCTCCTTCGGTGTTAACACCCCTTGGCAAAATGATCACTAAACTGAGAAAGCTAGCTTTCAGCATGAAGTATAATAACCATAGGGTGCGTTTAACAACGATAATCTTATTTAAAATGCTGGTATTGATGTGAATATAACCGCATTAAGCGGTCACCTAGGAAAAATGGCCTAACGATCCTGGTATGATCCTATGCCTATAGATATCTGTGTGATCGTATGTTAAAGCAATTGCACTACACAAAAGTTAGTTGTTTGTTTTAGAACTTAAATTTCTTGATGGAATTGTTCACAAGTTTATGACCCAAAATTAACTATATAGCTTAGCACAGTATATAGTGTACTATACTTAGTACATATCCATTGTACACCAATGCCCTAGTGTCACTTCCTTCTCATTTTGCTATGCTTGGACACAGGCAAGGTATGCCTTTGCATCAGATCGTTATGCTGTATATACAACTATAGTGCTGTTCAATGAATAGGCTAATTATTGTAACATTCCGAGATGAAAATAAACCTTTTATTAGTGCTTTGTATTAATGAACAGGGTTTATCAACAGTGTACCGTGCATTTATTGCTGGGCAAGGCAGGAACGGTCGGGTGTATAACTCAAGCAGTGTAGGCCGAGTGCATCCAGCTATAGAGTTATATCCCTGTTCATGCATTACCCTGAGATAAATGCATGGTAGACTGTTAATTAACCCCTAATTCTTACAATGATAGCTGTTGTACCCAAAGCAATACCTTGCAACCAGAAATACCACCATATTGTGTTTTATAATAGCAAATTTCTAGCAATGACAATGTTACTATGTATATGACATATTTCAATCACATCTGTGGACTAAAACAAAGACAAATTGCAACAGTCATAAAACATTGTATTGTTAATTCAGCCCATCATCAGCCTACCTGCAGAGACATGTAACAGACATTTGTGGACTAATAAAATTTGAGACATTAACCCGAACCAGGTTAACTTTATTGAGTGTAATCACTAAGGGAGTGCAATTATATACAACAAAAAAGTTTCATTTTGTAAATGAAAATTTTGCTGCAAAATCTCTAGCTAATTCTTAAAGCAGCATTTTGCGTCCTTTTCTATGATTTTTCTAAACCTCACTGACTCCACTATGCCGTAACGACATACATAACTAGCATATCTATTTAAATCTTACTTCAGATGGTGGCATAAAAGTCGAAAAATTTGCAACTTTCAACTTTGTTTTTCTCCAAGATATTTTCCGTTGGGATCCCAATAAACCTCGCCCATAATATGAATATTTAAACACTACGAACGTCATTGACCAATACATAATATAACACCATGCTTGATTTGTGTACAGTCTATATGGCAGTTGTACCAGGGAGTTCCATAACAACTCCCTGGTTGTACCAACGCAAAGTCTTGAATCTATTTTTAGCAACGGCTCATAGCTAAACCTGCATCTCTGATTGGTTGAATTCAAACTAGTGGGTTTGGGGAACTGTATGTGATTAATTTTAATTGTGGAATTTGTCGTGGACACTGTTCTCATTCTCTGCAAATATCCTTAATTTCTCGCCAATGAACGTTGTTGGCAGGGAAAAACTTGGCTAATATCTTAGTTTGCTGTTTTGTGATTGATATATGTAAAAAACTCGATGGACATGTCAAAAAGGTAGAAAACGGCGACCAAACGCAAAATGCTGCTTTAAGAGTAAACAAGTTACACATTGCTAATATATTGATGGTCAGTTATCCTGTATCTCTTTTTGTCTTCCAATCACATATGAAATTGTTCATAAAGAATTATTTTCTGTCTCATATATAGATGTGAACTCTAATAAAGCAATTGGGCACTAATAAATTACATTACTGCTTTCAGCAAGGAAGATTTACCGTGATTATCTAATGATTAATAACTATCTTTGTATGAGAGGAATATTCTTAAATTCACATTATAATGTGTTTTAGACTTAGATGTTTTACTTTCACATTGAAGCCAGTTATAGTGGCTAATGTAGATGATTTGTTATTACCCACTCACATCTAAACTTATTTCAAGATGGAATTAAAATAGAATTAGTGGAACCAAACAGCAACTCTTTCTTACACCACAGAGCTCCATGAAGTCTCTACTAGCATTAAACAGCATAATAACATTTGTAGTTGAGACACTATGTTAACATTTCTATGCAGCTATTCTACAGAATTGTCTAAAGCAGCTAGGATATAGAGCAGCAGGAAGAGTTGCCTCCATGTGACTGTTTAAAAGCAGCAGCTATATTTTACAGTAGAATTACCTTGATGTAACTGGCATTGATATAGTCAGACCTAATATCACTACCATCTGTATCCAGCCTAACTCTTGAATGATCATCTTGGTAAAATAATAAAAATTAAAAGGTAATCATAACAACATCTGTGGAGTGCAGCAGTACATCCCTGCAAAGATTCTTAAAAGACGATTCCACAAGATCCACACCTTTCATCCTTATTTTACTGTCACATGCAAAGAGTATTTGTCGTTGTAAGAAGACTTCATTTTTAAGTCTAATCTTTGGTATTCTTGAGATTATTTTGATAGAATATTATGTAATTGCTTTAAGAGGAAGAAAAACATAATGAACACTCTAGAAATGACAAACCTGTCACATGACCTGGTAACATGAAATATAACTCTAATGGAACAAGATTATGATGTTAAACTTACATGGCAAGAGAGCCTTTAAGAAATTCTTTGATTTATTCTGTAACTTTACAGCTGCAGTCCAAGGGTGTTGCTGTCCTGTTTTGAGAGCCTGGTGCAAGAAAACAAAACAAGCTTGATTTCTGAAGCAGTGAAAAGAACAAGGACACTAAACTATAGCAATCAAGAAGACATGATGAAGATAAGTTACCAGTTGCAGTGTTCCTCTCTTGCTTCCAACTCAGTTAAGTATGACACTAACATGTAGTAAAATACACTTTATAAAGTCTTCATTGTACCAAACAGAAAGGAATATAACATTGATTTGACTTGATCACTAAAGGATCTGGTTAACACGATGCTATACTACCTGGTATCCAGCTATGTAAACAAACAACAACTTTTAACACAGTCTGCTGTTGTTAATTTGAGTCACTTCAAACTAAAATTGTTTTACATCTGATCATCAGCTGGTTAAATTAACTACACAATAATATAGATCATCTAATCAAAGTCAGTTCATATATAATTTTTTTCCCATATTCACCAACAGAATATACTAGCTACTGCTATATAAGTAAACTTCTACAGTTGCTCATAGCACATGTTAACATATTTGTACCAAAGACAAGACATTTTAGTACTGTTACTAAAGAGAGTGACCAAATATAACCATTATTAATTTCATCCACATACAACATGTAAGGTGTGCCTGAACAATCACAATGTAACCGTTTGAAAATATTCAAGTTGCAGTCATAACAATTCTTTTCATAACAATTCAATGTATTTCAAAATTACTTCCTCCAAATAATTTCCACTATTTGTTTAAAAAAACTTGTTATCAAAAGCTGAGGAACCTACAAAGATTTAAGCAAAGAGGTCCCAGAGTCCACTTGCGACCTAACCAGGATTCACTTTTTTCACTAATATAATTTTATCCTTCATACAGAAAGTAAATTTACCCTTAACTTCACATCCTGACATCCACTAGCACTAACGTATTAGCAATTATCTGTCTATACAGGGTTGTGTGAATGACTCATTAAAGATCCTACTGACAAACTGAATAATTCAGATTTTGATGTAGGAAGGGTACATAAGTGAGAAAGTAACAATATCTTAAGATCTTGATATTTTGGAGCTGGAGTATTTCTGGATTGTTCCTCTAGATCTATGTAATCTTCAGGATCATCAGTTTCTCCCAGAATTAATTTCAGGTCCACTGGTTGGTAGATCTATTCTAAAAACATTTCATGATTGCAACAAATCTTCTAAGTAATATTCCTCATAGTAAAGGATAACACTAAAAACAAGTTAGTTCTTGTGAAAAACTACGAAACCTTTCAGTTCCGATGAAAGGACTTGTATACTGCATGTACACTGTACTGGTTGTAGCTAGAAGTGGGCTTAGTCTGGTGCTGCCAGATTGTATTCCTATAGTTTGGTAGTAACATTCTGTGAGTTGAGTTAAGGTAAGGAGTTCCTGAAGTAAGTTAAAATGATACCAGAAGGATTTGAAGCTGGGTAAAAGAACAATATTACTACTCACCGTATACTGTTGGGCAATTTCACTAATGACCTTTGACCTTTCTCTACCCATGAAAGTCTTATACTCAGTAATCTTCATTGGTGTTGGTGTTATTGGTTTGCTAGCTCCGAGAGTGTTAATATGAACTCCTGTGTATTCCTCAAACATCTCAGGGACTTCATATTCTGTATCATCTTCGCTTTGCAGGTCTGGCTGAGGAACGCTTGGTAATTTACGAGCATCTGTTTCTCCAAGGTTGACATCCTCATACTGGTAATCGGTCTGTCTCTTAATGCCCTGACGAGGCATAGCCTTGGGTGATACATCAGTTGTTTCTAGGATGGTTCTCTCATACCCTGATACTTGTGTGGGAGCTTCTTTCTCAGTAAGATCTTGATATTTTGGGGCTGGAGTATTTCTGGATTGTTCCTCTAGAGCTATGTAATCTTCAGGATCATCAGTTACTCCTGAAAATTAATTTCAGGTACATTGTTTGGTGGAAGATTTAATGTGAAACATTACATGTTTACAACCAAGCTTCTATGTATACCTCATAATGGTTTTCATTCAATGTTATTAGTAAGAGAGGAACAACTTTATGGTGCAGTGCATAAACAATTATTTCCTTACCACTAAAAGAAAAAGGATCCCTGTGGTTGATTTAAGATCAATATATAGTAATAGAATATTTCGAATATGACACTTGTTATAGTAAGGTCAGAAATCAAAACTAAAAGGATTATAAATATCAAGTCTTTTAAAAAAAAGGTTCAATCCACAGACACTCAAGTGTGTATTGGTATTCATAGGTGAAAGGCTGAACTCTAGAAACCTGATTAACAGTCATGTTAACATGTTTTAAGTGACAACGTACCTTAAGAACTCACAAGAAACATACTCACCAGCATTAACATAATCAACATCTTGTACATCTACTGGTTTAGACTCACTTGCAGGCTTTCGACGGATTCTATTCATGATTGTTAGACAAATTGAAAAAAAAAAAACCTCCAGCATTTGCATTACATTTATAAAGAATTGGGAAGATCTAATTATATAATTTCCTTTGTTTGAAAGGGAAAGGGTAGACCATAGACCTATTCAATTTTGTCTTGGAATCTACAAATGAACTAACATGGGACATGCAGGCACGCCCTTCCAAATATCAAAAGAAAACAGAGTTGTTTGTTCCTTGGCTTGTCCACTAGCATCAAAATGGAGGAAACATTAACAACCTAATGGTTCATAAACCATCTTTACAATTTTGTGGAAATTAATTAAGGTTACATATGCCAACTCCCAGCCCCACTCTCCTCAAAAAAAAAAAGAAGATGATGCTGATCTTTTAGGTTTGCTTCAATTCTTTTATTAGAAATGTTGGATATCTATGTTTGTAGTGAGAGGACATGCTGGACTGTGCCCTGAATTGCCAGACTATCTGAATTTATGCCAAACCTCCCACCTCCCTTTGGTCCCTCCCAGCCAGTTCACAGTCCCGACCGAACCATTGGTTGAATCCCAGATAATCCACTTCAGATCAATCAGGGGAATGATCAGGCAGTTCATATTCAGCTCTAGTACAAAACTTAATATTTAATATTTAAATATGATGGCCACCTTACCGCTTGATTATCACCACCAACAGAATAATGATGAGCAGGACTGGAATCACCAGGGCAACTAGATAAACAGGTGAGGAAG
This sequence comes from Apostichopus parvimensis, assembly GCA_000934455.1. Taxonomy (NCBI): domain Eukaryota; kingdom Metazoa; phylum Echinodermata; class Holothuroidea; order Aspidochirotida; family Stichopodidae; genus Apostichopus; species Apostichopus parvimensis. The sequence goes on along the minus strand of KN889831.1, from coordinate 18,628 downwards.
GAGGCTCACTCACTTGAATGAAAAGTTAGAGAGAAAAAACTCTTTAGAGATTGACAACTTGAATTTGTTCAATATTACACTTTTTTTTCATAAGTTTTGTTAAAGTCGCAATACGTGTTTGCTGATGAATTTCGGAAAACAAACTTCCGAAGCAGATTCAATGTTTCTTATTCTAAATGCACTCTGACCAGGTGAGTTTAATGGAGAAAAGCTGTCGCAATCGAAAGAAATAAATTTATTTTCTGTTGCCCTTATGGCGCGAACAATTTACCGTAAAATCACTGAGACTGCCCATATCAAGCATGTTTGTTACACAATGTTACCTATATATACTTGTATTGTCCACTTTTTTACCCAATTTCACGGAGGAAACGTCTGAAAACACCTGTTTATTCCTTGCAATGGAAGGAAATCACACAATTTTGCAAGCTACATCGTTAAGACCAAAGGAAAGATACTATCAAGAGAATGGACCTAACACAGGAAAGCCACGAAAGCGAAAGTAAATCCTAGGATTAACGGTTGTAAACAAAGCAGAGAGATTTGATGTTTGCATGATCTGTTGGGCAGGGCTTGCACATTTATTCAGCTAAAAATGTTTAACCCCAAAAAATGACAGATAACTCAATACAAATAATGACTATTAATATGAACATATCATAGAACAGTGTTATTTTCACTGAGTTTTTGGGCAGTAAGCTGGAAATGTCGAAGTTAAATTTGTTTAAGTTTACATTCAGTTATCAATTTGGACCTATCAGCTGGTAACTTCTGTGTAACACATTTCACTACATTCCCAAATTAATATTGATCCTTTCTGTATTACCATTGTTATTTGCTCCAGTCACTAAACTTCCTTCACTCAGAGCACTTTCCTGGTCTGTAGTGACAAAATATAACACCACTTTGCATCTAAGCACCCTTAATCAGTAGAAATTTCTCAAACGTGAGGAGGTACCTGTTCCCTTGCAGATCACTGTATTAGGCCACATTAGGCCACATGGATTCCTACTGGAGGGTTGTCATGATGATCAATGTGAAAATTGGGTTCAGGAAGTGAAAAAAATGTTTAATACCAGGGTTCTAGAGAGCTCTTAATGGAAGACTCATTATGATGTACAAGCAGTATTTAAAAAAGGCATAGACTTTATTAAATAATACCACTCATTGAGAATGTCAAAACTTCTTTGTAATACATTTTATGAATACCTGAATTATTATTCATCCTGTCTAGATTACCAGTGGAATTTGTTGTAGTCACTGTACTTCCTTCACTCGGAGCACTTTCCTGGTCTGTAGTGACAGTCACTGCAATGTTATAGGTCGTCCCTGGTTCTAGAAGTGATCCATCAACTCTAAAAAAAGTCTCAGCATTTGGATCTGCTGCTCCAGCCTTTTGTCTGGAAGAAACATTGCCCTCTATCTCATAGTAAATAGTAAACTGAGTGATTCCAGTACTGCACTGCACCATTGGTTGCTGTTATGTTTGAAGTGAAAAGACACAATGTGAACTAGCAGCTAACACAGTAGTGAGCTGTGTAAAAAAGAACTGTAAAGAAAAACAACTGACAACAGGAAACACTGCTCATCCCAATTTACCATTATGTCAAGAAAATGAAAGCAAATGTAACACTAGGAGCATACCATGTTATACAACTGATAATTAATAACTTATCTTAACATTGATTATAGTACTAGGAAAGGATATTTAATACAAGAAATGACAAACCACTTCCTGAATAATTTCTTTTAATCCATTATTCATTTCCCACTGAATGATTAATAGCCTTTTACTTTCTTTAATCTGATATTTTCTTCTACTATTTGTTCCTGTATGCTCCATGAATATCATGTAGTAACTGCCAGCATATCATGTCAGACTCCCTGACAGCTAGGACTAATTATGAGGACTAATTTCTTCTCTTTTATCTTATCAATGGATAACAACATTAAAATTTGAGTTCAACTGAAGTTTCATGAATGCATCTCAAAACTTTCAAAGTTTGTTGCTTTTTAAGTTATTATTAAAATAGCAATGCATAATTTTGCTCTAAAACTCAACATTTGTCTTGCGTTTTTGCATTTCATTTTACTGGTAATTAATAACTGTCTATTTCAAATTACAAACAAGACAGGTTCAGCAGTTCAGCAGGGGCTTCAAATCAGGGCAGCAACTACAATGAATGAAGTTACAATCTACCAATAGCATTTCAATACTGCCAATTATGTTGAATTTGTGACAGCCTTGTCGTACCATATTCAGGGTTCTGCCGCTGCCGGTCGGGCCCGACCAGCACGCTGAATTACCGACCGCCACAATCTGCCTGAGTGACTTTTCCGACCGGCACTTATTTTCGATAGGAACTCCAAAAAACAGCTCCATAGCCGGAGGGTCGAACGTACAGAAACAATCTGTTTGAGACTAGGGGAAATCCAGTTCATAACTGTTCAAAACAGGGCTCAAAATAGACGGGGCGAAGGGCGATTCGCCCTACGAAGAAGTTGAAAAATCGCCCCAGAAAAGAAATCACGAGGGCGAAAAAAAAAAATGCAAATACCGCTAAAATCGCCCTCCACATGTACTGCTCATGTACTGTACAGTCAACGGGCGCCGCACATTTAGAATGATACAATACTGTGAAATAAATCACTGAAAAAACCTTCCTTTTGTTATAATATAACAGCTTGGTTTCTACGTTCGCTCAGACACCACCTAGCTAGCTAAAAATATATCGGTTCGTCGCGTGATCATTTTCGCAAACCCGTGTACTTTTATTTTTTTTTCTCCCAGCTAGGTGGGTATCCGGGTACCCGGAAAAAATTTGTTTTACCTCGTGTATCACGATTTTCAAGAAATTACATATTGGATGCTATAATAAATGAATTATATTCTCTACTGACAATGTTTTCATGTTCAAATACGTAGGTGTAAGATAAGGTATAATACCTTACTCAATAATTTCTATTTGCTTTTGTTTCTTTCATTAACTTCATATAATTAACATTACTACTAACATCGCACTGCCGCCGCTGCTTATGCTTGCTCTCCACGTCTATTGGATCAGACCATATAAATATTTAGCTCTTAAATTTAGCTCTTAAACAGTTGTTACTACTACTATCTATTATGCAGGCCCAGGGTTCGCATTAGCCGCGAGATTGCGCGATTCGCGCAATTTGATCGCATTTGGAATAAACGATTAGTAAAAAGCCACTAGCGATTAGTATTTTTTAGTTATCCCGTATAATCCATAAACATCTCGTAAAATTCCTTGTCAGCCTTTCCTTCTATGAAATAAACCAATGAATAAATAATATCTTCCACAACATAGCCTAACACCACACTCAGTCAATGGGAAATCTAGCTAAGCCTAACCATCTGTTTATTCGCTGAAATTGTGACGCAGTTATAAGATATCCATGGAATACTTTCATTGTTGCTGTTATCTTCGACCACATGGTAGCCTAACACCACACTAAGTCAATGGGAAATCTGCCTAACTTTCAGTTTGCAAATTTTTTTTTAAATCACACTTTGCGTAGGATTCGGGTAATAAATTACGAACAGGGTAGTATCGCGTTGGGCGGGTACCTTCGTTATTGCTGTTATTGTAATTATGTGATATCCTTTCAATGGACCAATTTCATAGGCCCGATGTTGAATAAATGAGAGAGAATACATAATTCATTATGATTCGTCTTTATTTGGGAGTGGACTCTCACTCACTGTCCATCTAAAATTATCATCTCAGCCTGAATGATTTATTTAATAGGCACCACCGGCTGGTCTGTACTCTGGTGCTCCAGATATTTGTCCTAACTTTTTTCATTAATTATGAAAAATTCCAGACATGAGATCTCATTTCAAAGCTGTCTACATGTGGCTCAGAATACTCGGGAAGGGCCGTTTCCGGCCATCTGGGGGGGTTTGCAAAACCCAAAATTTTCTTGTACGCTCCGCGCCAACCGATGGTGGCGCTCCGCTTAGATAGTCCTGCCGGCACTCAATCCACCCTGGGCAGAACCCTGCATATTCCACTATTACGAATCTACATGAAACTTAACGACATTGCTTGTTAACTTTACTATGGACACTGAAATATCACAAGTAAAAGTGCAGTAGCAGAGACTTCAAAAGTTTAAAAGACAATAATAAAGTACAATACATTACATTTGTAGGACGTAGGTTTGATGTCAAGGATCGAATAGTTAACTCATTAATAAGGAGCAGCCCAATTCTGATAACGACATAGCTGAACTCTTATTAATTATGTGTGAATACTAAACAAAAATGACCTGGAAAAAGTGACAAAAAGTTACAACCAAACAGTTTTCAAGAGACACTCTTGGCATGACAGGGGTACAAAATGCAAACTATTTATAATTCTTTAATACTAATCTCATGAAACTGCTGGTGTTGGCATCTTATGTCTAAAGGTATCATTGTCACCCATATCGAGAAACCTCAATAGCTACCATATGAATAATTTTTTGCAAAAGACTTAAGACCAGCAGACAACATTTGCCAATTGTTTTAAAAAAAAGAACCAATGCTTATATATCAGTTAACTTAGCTCCTACCATATGAAGTGCTGTCAGAACATTATGCATCAATAAAATAAAAGTTATAGTTGATCTATTCATGCAGTTAAAACATTTACACTGATTAACATCCATTCCCAACACACAGCCATACATTAATAAATATCTTACCTGCCATGTCACATTCACATCATTTGTAGCAGTTAAAGTTGTTGTGACCATCTGTGGAACAACTTCTGTAAAAAAAATGCATAGGGAAGTCCTGATACTACATATTGAGTAGTCTACTAGTTAATAGCAATATAGCACATATAGCTTATAGCAAATGAAATAGGATTAGCATTTCATTAAAAGAAACATGATACACAAGTCCATATTCTGCTCTCCCTTATATTGCCAAGACCATTAATCTGACATCAGACCTATTCTTATCAAATTCTTGTTCTCTTCACAAATTGAATGCTTAAAGCAACTGCAAGTATCTCTAAATGATATCCAGTGTATAAGTTGAATACAATTAAGTTTGAATCATTTTTTTTTTTGGCAGCAAGATTGAAAGAAATTTGACCTATTCTTCCTATTAACAAAAAAAGAAACCAGCATGATAACCCTTCAGTGGTTACTTGCCATATATTAATAGAAATTTAAATAAGTTTTGAATTAAAGGGATATTCCACTGGCAGACAATGTAATACTTATCTTAAAGCAGAGATGTGATCAGGGGCATACATATTGGGAGGAGGGGGAAGGGGCAACCGCTGGAATCCTATCAGGGCTTGAAAATAAATTCTAAAGGGATTGAATTCCTGTCTTTCACATATTGTTTTTATTGTGCTTTAAGCTCACTACAATAGAATAAAATATATCTTAAAGTGCTGAGGACCCTACTAGGACTCTGATCCATTTCAGAGAAATTTAGAGTTATTCCTCCTATATATGTTTTCGTGGGCTAATGTTGCTAATAGAACCAAAAATATCTCCAAATGCTAAAGCATCCAGGACTTCATCACCTGGACCCCCCCCCCCCCCTAGACGTTTGATAAATTAAAATCCTCTCTCTCAAATTTGTTTGTATGTTTCAAACATGGTACCAATGAACAAGAAATTTAAGAATTTTACATTTTGCCATCAAATGACCTTTGCCAAAAACTATAGCAAGCTTGTACTCATCATAGGAAAGCCACAGGTTTCATATCACATTTGTTGACATTCCACTTGTGTAGATATGGTGTTCACAAGGTTTCAACTTCTGTTGACCTCAAATGACCATACAAAACTGTAAAATGTTTGCCCCATCCTAAGTACAACAGACTTTGACCCTAATAAAATACAATAGGTTTATAGGTGCAATTGAAAAGCAGTATTTAAATTTGTAATACAAATGTTTGGATGCTAAAAATGGCTACTGGATATTTCAAAGCTAATTCAAATGCTATGACCATCCATATATCCTCCTCGTTAGCTTCATTAAAGGCAATTCTGTTTGAACTTAAAAGTAAAGTACTTAATGTTGATTTTGCTGCAGCGGCATTTAGCAGAATACTACCTGCAATATACTTACCAATACAGAGTGTCTTGATGGTTACTGCTGGACCTCTGGGTCCCTCTCCACCCTCCCCTTCCCTGACTGCTGCTACACTGAATATATAGTTTCTATCTGTCTCCAGACTTGATGCTGTATATTCCAATGTTTGGTCAGCCTGGATCCTAGATCCATTCATCCAATCCTGAGATGGATCCATCTTGAAGTATGGGATGTAAGCCACCACAGGAGGATCACCAACATCAGTCTGTTCATCCCAGGGTCTCCATGTAATGGTTACTGATGTAGTAGTCCTTGTTACCTCTGTAGGAGGGTCACTGATGGATGGTAACTCTAGAAGGTTGAAAGGAAAGAAAGAAGACTAAGATTCTCTAACTAACTTACAATTCTATTATAGATCTGTTAAAATACAATATCCATGACCAGGTCATTTATGGATTGTAACTGTAGTGGGTTGTAAACACAAGGAATAGATATGACTCTTGTACCTGTTAACATTAATGATATAATTCTTTCCCTACTAGGAATCATGTTAACTATTGAGGGACATAATCAAAAGGCAAAGGGTATATATAGTCAGAGTAAACACACATTTCTTTAACATGCTAACAACAGTTGGCTTTAAATTCATATCAATTCCTTAGCATCATTCCCTGTGCGGCACGCGAACTGAGTTCGACCGCCGCAGTTTTTGGCCAATGACTTTACCATATAGACCATTTTCCTACAGCCATAACGTGAAAAGTTTATACCCAAAATCAATGGTTCAAACGGCACTAAACAGAGACATGTGTTGTCTCTCAAGTTCTGTTATTTTCTTAACATTACAGTTCAAAATTCCATCGGACTTGGGTGATTTACGATGCAATGTTAATAAATATCGAACTCCAAATCCTCATTGATAACACACAGTAAATACTTAAGAAAAGCACCATTTGATAGCCGTACTTTGTTTGCATAAACATCCTCTTGAATATTCATTGCCAGTTTTCATTCAAGCGGTTTTGGAAAGGATTTTTTCTTAACTTTAAATTGATGTTAAATTCATTTTCATTGGTTATTATCCTCAATCGGACCAAGTACAGTCCAATCGAATGTCTTCTAAGAAAAATATAAGTTTCGCTTTCTTAGGTGGGCACGCCGTTACGTAATATGTGTATCCTATACTCTGCAGTAGGGTACAGCCACGCAATGCACAGTGTTCACCTACACCGCCACAGCCGAGATTCGCATTCAAAACGTCATATTTCATCGAACTTAATATTATTTTCAAAAAAATGACCGTAGAATATGCATCATTAAATGTTGAAGCAAGTAAGTACCAATTTATTTATCTAATGCAATCCTAATTATATAGAAACACTGTTTAAGACCCCCCTGATGAATGGAATAGTCCAACCAACTTGCCCGCACAGAGCCACAGTATTTTCGGTCAAGGTGATGACTGATGAGTCATACGCGTTGGTCACTAAGAGGGCTATTTTGAAGGATGTTTAGTGTGCATTTTAGAAAGAAAGGAATTGATATGCACTATACATGTCTCCTATTGGTAGCAACTCTGAGGATGTGTTAATACAAGAACACAATTGCAGTTTCTAAAGTTGCAATAATTTTTCAATCGGGGAGGGGGAGGAGGCAACAACATTGTAGTTTCAGTTTATTTAATGTTTATATAAGTAGAAAGTCTTATGTACGAATCATTCTTACAATTTTACTAGTTTAAGTTTAGAATATCAGCCTAATGTTGGCTTTTCCACAACACACCTTGTATACTATTGTTAATTACAAAAGAACAAAACAAATTCAGTTCACTATGTGACTATATGCAATTCTAGTTTGTATTAGCAAACATATGCTGTTTTAAGACTTTATTGGTGACACACCATAATTTTACACAAATTCCACACTATAAACCTACCATACACAAAGCCTGTGACATTGATTGTTGTTAAAGTATAAAACTAAACCATGACAAGACACATAAGAACTGATCATGTTCAGATACACTGATAACCTCTGTAACTGTAAGTTACTTCTTTTCTGTTAGCAGTAATAACTGGAATTGTCCAATGTGATATCCTACCACTATCATCTATTGTGTCCTCTGATCTAGACAATATCATTACAATGTTATGTTCCATTATGCACATTCTTTATACTGTGTTAACTAGAAACAAATCAAATTCTGATAGATTAACCCCAAAAATGGTGACATTATGAGACTTTATGGCACATCAAAATTGTGCAGAGATTCCACACTATATACTTACTGTACACAAAGCCTGTGACATTTATTGCTGTAAACACAACTCCAAACCGTGACAGGATACAGAAGAACTGATCATCTTCAGACACACTGGTAACTCTGTAAGTTACTTCTCTTCTGTTATCAGACATGTCTAGAGCAGTTATTCCTGTTATTTCATTGTTATCTAGTCTCTCCTCTGATCTAGATAGTCTGATCTCCAGTCCATTAACAATAGTAGCGGATCCTTCTAAGATACAATTGATCTCAACAGATGACTGAGGATTTACCTGAGATAGACTTTCACTTGCAATATCTGAAAGAAAAGATATATTAATTTTAGAAGAGAGTATGTCATTTTCTTGAACAGCTTTTATGGGATGCCTAAACTAGGGGAATATTTGCAACTATTAGATAAATGAAAACTTTAAATGTTATTTGAGTTCTCATACTTAGTAATTTTATGAACAATAACAATTACAAAGACAATTAAGGGCAGAACTCCTTTGCTATGTAAAAGTAAAACTGACTTGAGTAACCACATAAATATGACTGTCCAAATGCAAGTTGCATATGCATAAGAATCATTACATTAAATTTAAAACTTTACATAAACATTGGAAAAACAAGTTCACTTAGCCAAGGGCTTCAAAATAGTGATCAATATCATCAAAGTAAAAATATTAGTAACAATATTATTATGAGTCTAAAGGATTGAATGTATTAAGTAATACAGCGATTCTGGTGTAGTCTATTGTTAACATTAGGAAATAGGTGGTCACGCAAGTCATAATAAATTACTATAAAAGATAGGACATCAGTTCCCAAGCACAAAACTGAAGAGCATGTTTTGAACAAACCTTTAGAAATGTTAATATCTTACAACACACTTCATAAATTCAAAGTTACTAGACAAAATGTGAAGAGCAACTACAGTAATCTGTGTGCAACATTCAGATCAGATTCATGCAAACATTCTTCTCTGTGCAACTGCACACACAGTAAGGATGTTAAAGAATGCCTAGTGGTTTGTAATTTGATATTATGCACTGTTTTTCCTTCATTTCAGCTGCATTGCATGAGAGCAACAAAACACTACATTCATTAATTTCTCACTACTCACATGCATGTGTTTTTTTTTCAATTCAGTAAGAGAAGTCATAGCATGCTTACAACTACAAGCTAAGAAATATGGTTTCTTTGTTCAGTGTTTCAAAGTTAATCATTCCTAGCCACATTCTAGTATGCTTTAGTTGTGTATCTCATAGCCACTCAAAAAAACTTCCGAAAGGTTTCAACCATCCAATACATTTCTCTAACATTGTAGATACAGTATGTCTATGTGTGGTAAAATGCTTTGGGCAGGGCTGCAGAAAACTGCCTCCTTTGCTTTTAGCACATAATACTAAAGTCAAAAGCTCTGCACTTTAAAAATCTCTAAATATTTAATATAATATGTATCTCCTATAGTTACTTTATAATGTTATAACACAATACCTTCAATAATAGTACATACAAATTTAGAGTACAGTTTCAGTAAAGTTATGACAATGGGGGTAACACACCACAGAGAAAACTTACACTGCTTGCTTTGTGGTAAAGATCATGGCATGCTTCCAAGCAATTTCTGATCATGTAAACAACTTTGTTTCATCCCTCCCAGCCCTAATCCCAACAAAACTCTAAGATATCATACTTCATTTTAAGCAATGCAAACATCGTTACAGCCGGTCCGTGAAAGAGCTGTTTCTATAGTGAAAATCACACCACCTTAGGCACTGTTCAAAATATATGGACACTCCCTGATGGAAGCACCTGGTTCTTAGAACACAGGCTGACTTTGATAAAACTAGTGCAGCAGGATTCAAATTAAGTGCCAATTTATTTACATCAAAGCAAATTTGACATAACTGTTCCCTGACAAGAGTCATAAAATTTTCATGGGACTGTAATCATTCAGTTTACTTTGAGCTAGCATATAAAAGATTATATTGACTGCTGGTGTTTATGATTATGTTATTATCATTTCATAAAAACAAAGATGTGACAAAATGTACTTAGAATATTATAATTTTGCCCTAAATAGGCTGATCACAGTGAAAGAAACAAGAACAGTGACAGAGGCTCCTCAAACAGTTTTGTATACAATATGTACTAAGTGTCTAAAATATTTGCAGATATATTGTTGGGGAGTATGAAGCAATGAAATCTTCAGAAAGTAGTCATTGGTTACATTTGGTCTTCTGAAACAAACTTTAGATGTGAACGACTAGTAAACGATGGTTAAATATCTGAAAGGGTATTTTACAATGAAAGTCCAACAGTATGCTGATGAAGATTTGCCGCTAGGACAGCAAATTTCCCACGAGCCTGATTTGAATGGTTAGCATGAAGCATATGTTGTTGAAGTGTGCAGTGTACACCAGTATCAAACTTGTGTGTACTGACTTGGAAAGTCTGAGCCTAGTAAGAACACAAGTTAGAGTATGTAAACAATTAGTTTACTATATTTATTTAGAAATTCTGATAACCCTTTTAAGCCTTAGACAGTGCTTTCATATTTCACATAATGACATATTAGAAAAGGTTAAGACGTGTGTGTGAGTGTGTGTGTCTCAACCTCTTCCTATACAGCAAGTCTGACGTGGTGGGTAGGTGCCTGATCATGTAAACTTACACATGTGAGTGGTGATCATAGGTCTAATTTCTGAAGTCAAAAAGCTAACAATTGGTTTTTAAACAGTTTCTGCTTGTCAACATGTAGGAAAAGGTATAAAATCACACCTTATGTAGAGAATGATTAGACAAATTTTTAGTAGCCCAATTGTTGGTGTTTAGGGACGATGACAAAGGTCAATTGAGGTTAAAGGTCAAATTGGCCTTAATTGTCGAAAAAGTGTGTCGCAAACTCCTCCTACACTGTAAGTCCCTTTAAGTTCAAACTGAGTGAACAAATAGCATACCTTTTAACCAACTTAGGATACCAAGAGTAAAGTCATGAAGGAGATTAGATCTGCAACTCCATGGATTGCCCTCTTGTTTGCTTTTGATTAGTAGTTTTTCATTGAGATATTCATGTGTTTTCTTTATTCATAAGGGGAAATGTTGACACTCTTGTCCTGGGTCAGTGAGTTCCATTTGCATCCATTTATTTCCTTTCCATTCTTAACATAAACATGAGGGTAAAATTCAAATTAAGTTTGACTACTTTTAATGTAAAATCCAAGAGATTATTCAGTTTGCCTTATACCTTATTCATCCAAAGTCAAGTTTTATTTTCACACAGATGTATTACTCCGTTAAATGATAAAAGAAATACTTGGTATTTATGTCAGAACATGGTTGTGCCTCAATTGTTTTGTACCACTATACTACAAATGATAGTTTGTTGGAGCATTTTGAATCATTTTTAACTTTAAACTTAATGCTTAACTGCTTATTAAAAATAACTTGTAAAAATACAACATATAAGACTGTGATGTTAGCAAAAAACTAGTTCTCTAATATTTGTTTTCCCATTTGAATTTAAGAGGCTGTATAGCTGCACAATACCCACAATGGCAAAGGCAATCTACTTGATGGTTTCCTCCCATAGAACATTATGCAAACATTGGATGCAAGATTTTCAAATTTTAACCATCATTGTTCTTATATTTATTACAGCAAGTTTCAAACAATGTGGATAAAGAGATGTCATTTAAACTTCCTTCAAAATATATTTCTGATCATTAGTTTCTTGGACCAATCAATAGTTAACTAGACTTTTTTTATTCAAATCTCAGATGTACCATAAGAATCCAGTTTCATGCCTCACTCAGGCTGTTTATGTTTACCAGGTTTTCAGACATTGATCTGTGTTGACCTACAATCAGTTTTGACCTTACACTAACCAGCCCCTGGAAAATATGGTGGTCAACAAACCATTAGCAAGTAGAATTTAAACTTTGGCAAATAGAGAATGCACTACCCTCAACAGTTTGGTGGGTGACTTGTGGCCTAGTATAACCCCAATATTAGCAAAACTATCTTTACAGACATTTCACAGAATGATAAAAGGAGTACCTTGTTGAACTTGAAGCAAGTTTTAAGTTGTAAAATGACTTTCGTCAATGACCAATCTCAATGGGAATTGACTTTGTAAAATGGTTGGCTATCTGCACATACATTATGTACGGGAATTTTGTCGTGTGGATGTTGTACACTAACTTCACAGAGCATTTATAAACACACAGCGAAATCATCACTTAAAATCTAAAATAACAGTTTATCACAGGGAAGGGTTTGAAGGGTATGAAGTACGTAATGTGAACATTGTAAAGGCATTCATAAATATGTTGTATTCCTATATTAATTTCTTAAAATATTAATAAAGTTATTAATCATCTATATCATGCCGGCTTGGAATATGTGCAGGCAACCCCTACACAGTGGAGTATTGTACTGTTGGCCCAAGTAGACTACTAACAATTAATATGTGGAAATCCCATCTGAAGTTAAAATATAAGAGCATTAAATTACTACAATAAACAAAACTTATCAAGTTGTCACCACATTATTCTGAGTTTTATAATATTACAATTTGATACTGCACAGAAATATAATCTTCAATGTGCAACTAAGTAGTAACATGTACAGTATCTGCCTAACCTTAGTTTACAGAAAGTATTGATGTTGTAGATCTGTACCATACTACAAGTATAGAGACTTGTACAGCAATCATAGTGGCAAGTGAATTTTAAGTCACAGTCACCAAATGGTGACTACTTTTAATATTTAATATTTGCCAAGGCCTGCCACTAACTATAAATAGAAAGATACCACATGCAGCCTTACTTGCAGGACACTGGTAAACACTACAGGTGGCCTCACATATACCAGTCTGTGAAGTACATGTCTGGTTAGTACAAGAACACTCATTAGGAATACACTGACCAGCAAGGCTCATGCAATCTGTAAATGTAAATGACAGTAACAATATGTTAGAAGGCAGCTGAAGGATGATTATACACTGAGATAAACACACATGGGTGAATATGGAGGAATGAAGAACTTTGCCTGCTGACAAAGACAGTAGCATCATGTAAGAGTAGGCCTATGGATGGAGGTATGATTAAACAGATAAACACAGAATGGTGTGCATAGAGGAATGATGGAGAACTTTTTCTGCTGTTGTTTCTTAAATATTAGCAATTTTTACTGCAAAAGTCATACAATCAATAGACATTCCAACCTTAACTAGTGCAGAAATCCATTAGAACCTCAAGTATGTTGTTATTTCTCAGCTATATCAGCTAAGCACACTTCTTATATTCCTAACTGACAACTGTGTATATAAGTGACATAGATAGTAGTGTATAAATCAACATGATGAGATGTCTCATCTTGTTGAAATAGTCTTTGTTAAACTAAACACTTGGAGACTTAAGAACTTGATTAGATTAGTTTAGATGTAGATTAGCTGTAGAAAGATCCACACCAGATGCTGCCCTTGATAACAATCAGTATCAGATTTAAATCACAAATCATATATTGGACTAATATGTACAGTGAATGGACAAAACAGGCATCCACTGACTTGATGTACAGGGAACTGTAGACTTGTGAGTAAGAGCCTAATAAACTGTGAAACCCATCTCATTCAAAAACATATATCCTTTTGTGTGGTATGTCATTGTAATGAACAATACAGGGCAGCAATTCCTTTGAACTGTATAAATAATAACAGATGCAGGCAAATCAAAGTTTTCTCCAAACTTAATTTACAGAGTGATATAAGATACTCTGAAGTAATTTCACTGTGTTACAATTATAACAAATTTTCACATGAATCAACCAAGTCGAGTTGGTAGTAAATATGAAGTGAGGGCCCTCTATGTTACAGCATCTTCACAAAAACATATTTTAGTAGCATGTATCTGCATACTGAAATACTTCAAACATATGGGAAAGTGATTAAATTTCTTTCACACTCATAAATGGTATAATCATATACAATAAAGGCATAACATGCACTACTCTTGATCATTATACTTCTCCCTTATATGGTGGTACACCCTAGTTTAACAGTTCACATACAGTGATGGATAAATATTATTCAGTGTCATGTTTGATATGATCTTTGTATTGCCTAAATTTCCCAATTATTACATCATATAATCAAAACTGTGATATTACAAAAGGGAAGTTTGTTGTTTTATGAGCACTTGTTGATGTTGTTCATTCAGTTACCAATCACCAGATGAGATTAAGAACATCACCACAGGGATGGCCTAGATTAAACAATACTACTTTACAGTGTAAAAAGCACTGCATATCTCTACCACATGCTTTATGCTCCAGTTTTGTCTATTTAATGCTTATGATTCATATTTCATGAGTTAGTTTTGATCTACTTCACCATTGGTGCTTTTTTGTCTGCTTAAAGTTATTAGCTCTGTTTAATAGTTTGATTTGCTGCACCAGCTTCAACATACCCAAACATGGCAATGTTTAAATCAGTAATTAGATAAATCTGACAATAAGTTTTCCAATTCCAAAGTTAGGAAATGTTAACCATGATTTTAATATTTAACTATTACAATCACAGAGATGAAGATTCTTCATTGACAATTTTTTACTTAGCGTAAAGCTTAAACAATTCAGTTAAGTTTATGTACTCTTTGAAACAATCCTATTCCATTGCAATGTGGGAAAACTAGTTGCATGATCTAAGTTGAAAATTATATCCAAAGATACTTCAAACCTTTATGAGAAATATTTGTGTTTGTCATTTTATAGTAAAGATACTCATTAAATTAAAAATTAAATAGATGAAAATACACATTTAAATGAATTATACGCAGCTATCCAAGACCTCTTGATTAAATACTCAGTTAAAAAAACTGCGCAATAACTAATTATAAAAGTTCCCTAGATTCATTAACTTTTTTAAACTGAGAGGAGGCTTCAGCCCTGGCAGAGGGAGGGGGCCCCTTGTCCTGGAACCCGGTGGCTAGAGGGCTTGTGAGTCAAATCCCAGAAGAATAGTCCCCCTCTGGGGAACAGCCCAGTCATCGGGAACTATTTTTTAGTTTTTCTTAGCATAAGGGTACATCCCGGCATCGTGGGTTTGCCAGGTCTGGAGCAACCTCTCATTACTTTTAATTTAAGTAGTTTCCATTACTCCTTTATAGCTTCCAAATTACGTGTGCTGCTTGATTTCCTCTTCACCTGATTCACCAAACTGCTATTATCTGTTCTACCCAAAATTCCTAATTAACCTGCAAGAGACGTGCCTTGCACGGCTCAATCAGGAGTTTCTATTCTGACCATGCATCATCAGCCAACAACAACTTGTAAGTCTGGAACACCAAGAATTTTTAGTGATCTGAAGGTGTGCATTTTGTTACAACAGATCACTGTATTTATTGAGGCTTCATTCACATCAAAGTTACAGACTGCAGTTTCCTGTGGGCCTGGGTCTGTATATCACTGTTGTTGTACCAGTAGATAAAACTGCTTTAAAGAGTGTAGTAAGCTAATATATACTGTCATGATTAATGTATCTTAATAATCACCTTCTTGTATAATGATATCAAAAGTACAGACTGCTTCGTTTCCTGCTGGGTCTGCATATATATAAGTCACTGTAGTCCTACCAACAAGGAAACTTGATCCAGGTGGATGTGACTGGGAGACCAGTGTAGCAGTACCAGAATTATCTGTAGCAGTGGGTTCAGTCCAGGAAACAGAAGTACCTAGAGCACCAATCTGAACAGTACGAAATATATCACGACAACCAGAGATGACAGGTGGTGTGACATCAGCTTTGAAAGGAGAAACAAAAAGAATAAAGTAACCAATTAATGTGGGCCTAACCTAGAACTAAGACACATACTTTTTGCTAAATATGTAAGAAATTATAGGAACCCGAAAGCATACTCATCCAAGTCCAATCAACATACATTACAATCAAGCTCATAACAGTTCCATGTAAACTTATTTGCTCACTTTTCAATCCCTTCTTGTATATGATGGCAATTTCAAATGGTCCCGGACAAGTTTACTTCAGTCACTCATAATGGTAAACTGTAGTCCAAGCAGCAGGTGATAAGATAGTTATTGACAGATGGTTACAAACCTGGCAATTGTCTGTTGTACAGGATCACTGCTCTTGCTTTATCAAGGTCAGACATCACCTTTATATGTGATAGGTACCCACACCTTCAACACCTTATATAGCTTAATACATTGTACTAGCTATCATTCCAGTTTAGAGATTCCTGCCTGTGCTGAAAGAAAGTCTTACAGTGTGACTTATATTTATTTACTCTTATGAACATGTTATCAGAAGTCTATTAGGTTCATCCTGTGTAGTAGATCAGACTTAATACAACTATTATCTGTCTCACGCTGCAAAAGGTGCTAGCCTTTCCTTGTGAGGTGATATTTTCACACCATCAATATATATCCACACAAGAGAAGTTTCATGTATTTCTGCTATTTTTTCATTTATTTTGCACTATAAACATTTACAAAATATTAAGGAACACAAACAAAATAATTGTCAGACAAAGATTTTAATACTCAGAAATTAAGATAATAAGTACTACTCAATCATCATACGACATTGTGCAGACAAGTGAAGAGTTTAAAGTCCCCCATTGCAATATTATCAATATTTTATGTCAGATGCTTTTCATACCAGTCAGGGTGTTGACAAGCTTATTTATTTCCATCTGCCCACCTTATTAAGATTACATTGGTAACTGTTCCAGAATAATGAATGTCACAGATGTCCTTTGATGCTCAGTGCATCTCTTAAGATGGCCAGGTATTGCAGGCAGTGGCATATACTTTTGTACAATTGATATTCTATCACAACTGCATTAATCTTGCACATTTGTTATCATTTTAACAAGGCTCAAACCTATTTGAGTAACCTGTTTGTTCCTGTTTTATTGAAGATTGGCACCAATTGATAACCTATTACTAACCACATATTGCTGACAAAGGCAATCAGCTAGTATATGAGTTGTTCTAATCTGCCAGAACAATGAACTACTGACCTTGACAGGGTGACTGTGGTACAGGAGATGGATATTGTTGCAACCCGATAAAACCAGAGTTGCATATACAAACATAACCACCATTGAGGTTGGAACAATCTGACTTGGTAAGATCACATTCAGTACTTTGTGGCGTCAGACACTCATTAATATTTGTAACCAGAAGAAGCAGAAAAAAGTCAGTAGTCATCAGTAATTCTGCTAGACTATTAAATCTATACCATATTAAAAGTTTATAGGAACAGTCAAATATAGCATGGTATT
>KN889829.1:13943-32580 GCA_000934455.1 Apostichopus parvimensis | reverse complement strand
GGTCCCCGGTTTGAGTCACTCCAAGATTAATGTATGTCGTCCAGTTACAGAGTTGTTGACGATTGACGATTCATCATCATGGACGTTAAATATGAATGTAAGAGACTGACTTTGGTCAGCTTGCAGCTTTGATGAGCCAATGATGGCTTCTTTGCGAGTTCCTGCTTGCAGGAGGGTCTAAAATACTTACATACATACATACATCAGAATATTAACCGGTTCACATTTACCTGTGTCAAAGGTCTCTCCAAATCGGACACCGAGTCTGCTACCAGCTGGAGCCATAATGATCCATTGACAATACGTGTCAGCAGAGTAACCTTGGTTACCATAACCGGGACTACTGATTGTGATGTTGGGTGTCTCGCTGTCCAGCATGATAGTCTGCAGGCATGATGGATCTTTATAAATAAGACAAAAAGATTCCAGAGAATATTAATTAAATAGATGGAAAATGAAATGGTAAATTATTATTACTCTGCATATTATTACAACCTTCCATATTTGTATACTTATTTGTAAGTTTTTCTTGATTTTGTGCCTAGAAGTGGTAACTTGGTTTACAGGATATAACCTCTCCAAAAAGTTGAAAGATCTACCGCTAGTTGTTGTGACAATTTTGTAAAGAGAGAAAGAGAGAAATTGGACTATGCAGTGAGACAATAAAATTGAGATAAACAGAGAGATCATTTCTTGTTGTTATTTGCATTTTAATGTTTAAACTAGAAACATTCTTAACTTCCATCAAATTTGTACTTTGGCTGAGATGTTAGCTTAGAACAGTCTTTGCAAAATTTCAATTTTGGCAGAGTCAAATCATTGTGGTCACAGGACATATGCAGAAATTGACACATCTCCCAATCTTTCATGGGAGAAGTTTAATAGCGCCCTCTTTTTGATTCTCCAGATGAAACAGTGGTGACTGCAATTGTAACGAATCTGAACCTCTTTTTCCATCGCATGGGACCTAACGTTTGTCTCGTCACATGTTCTCCCTCAATTTTTCTTCCATGCTTTACCATTTCTTTCAGCTTTCTGATATATCATGTTTTGCAGTCAAGAGACATGTCGATTTGTGGATCATCATTTCATGAGCTCCACATTTAAACAACCCATGCTACGGACAAAACCGAGTTACACTGATGACTATATGAGCATGCCTAACAGTGTTTAACAAACCAAATCCCCCCTGTCCCCACCCACCTCCCCTCCCCCGACCCCCGACCTTCTAAAAGAAAACCGTAAAGATCTGTCTTTGCAGTACCTGCTGCTTGCTCTATCTGAAGGCTGAACCCACGAGAGGTTATACTGTAATCGGTTTGGAACTTGATCCAGAGGGAGTCCGAGGGAACGATGAGTTGTGACGGATAAGCAGAGCCGGAGTATAACTGGTAGAGGGAATACCACACGGTGGAATCTGTCCCGATGCCGACCTCCAGGGTGTCGTGTCTGTGGGATGAAATGATGGGAAGAGATGCTGAAGAGCTATGGCTAACAAATATTTGAGTCTCTAGAGGTTAAAAATTTTAGTAACGATTCTAGATAAAAGATAACAAGGTGTCCCATTTCATTACTGTCCGCATTTTGTAGCGACAAGAAAAAAACTTCACTTGCAAGCAACGGAAAGTTAACTTTTTTAGAGGGCGGTCTTCAATGCCTTTAAGTGTTTGTGGGGGAGCTGTTGATCATAAATATCTGTGTCCTATCAGCCAAAGATGATGGTTGGGTTTTGCTTCCTCTTTAGATACTCACATATCTTCTGTTTCAAAATCCCAGAATCTAAGCTTTAGTCTTTCTCCTCTCTCCTTGTTGGTTATCTGCCAGTTACAGATTGTATTGTTGTTGTATCCAGGGTATTCTGGATCGGAAATGTTCACAGGGTCTGAAGAAACAAACAGAATGATTCAGTTGGGTCATTAGTCAGTAGGACACTGAGATGACTGTAGCATCCTGCAGCTAGGCTGCAAGTCTGTGCAGAGATGATCTCTATTCTTCGACTTTCGAAATCAGTCTTGCTGCAGGGACACTGCAGGGACACTGCAGGGACACTGAGATGACTGCAGCATCCTGCAGCTAGGCTGCAAGTCTGTGCAGAGATGATCTCTATTCTTTGACTATTGAATTCAGTCTTGCTGCAGGGACACTGCAGGGACACTGCAGGTACACTGAGATGACTGCAGCATCCTGCAGCTAGGCTGCAAGTCTGTGCAGAGATGATCTCTATTCTTCGACTATTGAATTCAGTCTTGCTGCAGGGACACTGAGATGACTGCAGCATCCTGCAGCTAGGCTGCAAGTCTGCGCAGAGATGATCTCTATTCTTCGACTATTGAATTCAGTCTTGCTGAAGGGAATTTAATAGCTATCATAGCTTTACATTTTGACATGGTGCTTTAATATGCACTCTGATTGTGGATGTCTGAAATCAACTAAAAAGTGAGACTAACAAGAATCTCTTTTTTTTTCTACTTTGCAATTTTAGAGGATGTTGATTACTGATTCCAATATTGTTCCGATATTAACACAAAAAAAAAAAAAAAGTTGTGAGTATCCTATATCTTTTCAGTTACATCAAACCCTCGGTTGATAAATAATAAAAAAACACATATTTGTGATATCATTGTGATGATGATTTGGTTCATTGGCTTAGAATGTTAGCAGAAGCAACCCAGCAACTTCAAATACGTGCAACTTTCACCAAAGGCACAGGAACAAAACATGTAACTACTGTACATTTAGGTACCGTGTCAAAAAGTAGGATGCTAGGAGGCTGCAGCATGACTGCAGCCAGGCTGTGTGGGACTAAACCATGTTGTGCTTCACCACACTGCAGAGATAATCCCTATTGTTTGTTACCAAATCAGATCTGGAAGTTGCAGATGCTGCAGCCTTCCTTTTCGACATGGTCCTCATCACCCATTTCCTTCTCCTTCCCACCTTTCCTGCACCCCCCGACCCTCCATCCTTCTCATTTTTCTATTGTTACAAATGGCACTTTTGATAAACACACACGCACATACATATGACAGATATGAATCAGCTCTAGTTGCATAATACCAGTGGCGGAGCGTCCATACAGTCAGGGGGGCGGATGCCCCCTGACGGACTCAAATGACTGCTGGCGCCCTTTTCAGCTTTTCACCACTTTTTACTTATTCGCGATTATTGACTTTTTATTGTGCTCTCATATACCTATTGACATTTGTCACATTATCTGCAAATTAGTAAGGCCCGGAAAGGGTCATTTCTAGCAATCTAAGGAGTATCTTTACTCAAAAAATATCTGTACGCTCCGCGCCACTCCGCGCCAACCTGTGGTGGCGCTCCGCTTAGATAGTGTCGAAAGTGCCCCTACAGACCATTCTTGCCCCCTCCTGACCAATACCCCTAGCTCCGCACTGCGTAATACATTTATAATACTTACTCTTCACTACGAGATTAGTTCCACAAAGTTCAATGGGATCCGTACCAAAGTCTGGAGGGGCAGCTTTGTTATCTGCCAGAGAAACCAAAAAAAACAACAAAAAATGTTCAACTTATAAAAGTTTCTCAACAATGACTTCTTGTCTTGACTTGACAACACTTATTCAGGATGTTTTGAGTTCTAAAACTTTTGTCGTTTAATGCAAAAGGCTAACGACAGACTCTGTGACGAAAATTAAAGGAAAAAAAAGAAGAATTTTCGAGATTGACTCGATCATTTGTAGTCGAGCTTGACTGGTGAAACTTGTGACTTACATTATTATGGGATATAAATGATCAATGAGCAATAATCAATAGCATCAAACAGTGTATGAAAAATCACCCCAAAAAGCTGCTTTAAAAGCATGAATAAAGTCATATTTTAAAATGAAGAAAGAATAAAAAATATCACTTCCTTTAAATTTTTAAGATCTTTGAGTTTGAGTACAACAGCATGAGCGGAAAATAAAGATTTCCCATTGGGTGATGAGTAAGTTGAGTACAACAGCATGAGTACTAGTACAAGTACGGGCTGATCTAAGCCTGAGGATGAGTACTAAATCTTGTTCTAGCATCTTTAATAGATTTTGAAAATAACGACTAAAAAATCCATCCGGGCAAATAAAATGCATATATTTCTCGTGATAAATGCTTTCTGCTGGCAACTACAAATTCCACTGGCACGTTGCCAGTTTAAGTCTTAGCTCAAATTTTATAGGCCAGAATCAGTCAAGCTTTTGTAACGGCGAATAATTAACCACTTATTGACTAGTGAAACTTACCTTCAGCGTCTATTGGGTCAAACCAGAGGTTGAACCCTCTCGCTGTTTCATTATAGTCGGTTTTAAACCAGACCCAAGCGGTGTTTTGGCCCACAGTCACCATGCCCGGTTCTTTCGTCGGGTTTTCTTGGAAGGTAAAGAGAACATTTTCCCCGATGTCGCTCCCAGAGCCGATCATCATCATGTCGTAAACTTCCTCCAAGTTCAAATCGAACACATGAATATTCATCATTGCCGTTGCCGAGGTGACGGTAAACATGTACAGGGAATTGTCCTGATAGTTCTGGGGGTGGTTCAGTGACGAGAGCTTGAAGCCGATGGGTTTGTCAAAAGTGTAGTCTGCCACGAGTCCTTTAGGCTGTGGAACAACTATAGAAAGAAGAAGGAAAAAAAACAGACAAAAATTAAAAACCTAATTATGTTAACCAGGCCTCTTTTTAGGTGTTCATATTCCTGTAAGTATATTATAAAAATGAGAGTACATTATTCTTGATGTAATATTTACCCAGGCTCCTATTTCATACTGGACTCCAGTGGTGTGCCTCCTGCCCTTCCCTTCCCTCCCCCCCCCCCCCCCCTTCATATAATCCATGCATACAATTTCACAGTAGACGTTATAAGGGGCAGAAACCTCGTTTGTTAGAAAGAAAACTATGATTCTGACAGAATTCATTATTATGAAACAGTTTCAGGTACTGGGCAGCTTGGCAAAAAGAATTAGTTCCAAGTATCATGAACATTGCAGAAACTTGACTAAATCTGGTTAGAACAGGCATATGGGCATGGAATTGTAGTAAAGGAGAAAACATCATTTGTGCTCACAATATGGCTGAATTTGTAGTTTTATTAATATTTGTCTATTATCAGAGATTATTGATCATATATATAAATATGAGATATTTACATGAACAAATAGTCTTCAACTCAGTACCAAGGTAACACTGTCACATATAGGACAGAGTTGTTTACATGCACTGTATCAAAGTAGCATGCTGAGGGGGCTGCAGCCTACTGCAGCCAGGGCTGTGTAAGATGTATTCCTTTAATGTGCTTTGCAATTTCAAACAATAGGCAATCTTGGTCTGACAAGATGAATTGTTTGCTGTGCCATATGCTGTACTAGGAACACAAATGGACGATCCAGATAAATTTTGAACAAATCCGTTTACCAGTTTCGGTGTTTTATAATACACAGCTGGAGGGAGTAGGTTAATGACAACAAAAAAACATGCCAACCAGGTTGAATATTGTACAATACCGATGTAAATGAAAAGACCTGAATGGTCAGTTTTAATTTCTCGGCTGATATACTTGGATCTGAATCTAAATATTTCATTTCTTGGACATAATCTATGAGAAAAAGATCATAGTAACACATACCTATCCTGACTTCTTTGTAAGTTAAACGAAATCCGCGGCCAGTGCTGTTGGTGCTGTCGGACATAAAGGTGATAGTGAGATGGTTTGACTCACTCAGGTAGTCCTTCGGCAAATCATTACCGGAAATATTCTGGGGAGGATGGAGACAAAAGAGATGTTGAATATTACAAACATGACGGTGCGAGGGATGTATACCCTCGTGGTGGTCAAGGTGCAAATTTTGTGCGACTTGCAAGCAGGTCTTCAAAATCGTATTTTGTTTTTAAACCGCATGAACGAAATGGTAATGAAAATTGTGAAATAGGGCCTTACAAGGACTAACGCCTTTGTCCAAAGATCCAGTTCAAGCTCACCCCTGACATTCTGACGACAAAATTTTGGGGAAAGGATATCACATCCTTCATGTTCCCTTTAAGCAGCACTTTATTGCACTTTGCATCACTTTGCTGCACTTTGCATCCCTTTGCTGCACTTTGCAGTCAGTCAGTCAGTTTCATACTCATCCATTTGAGTGTCTTAGAAAATGCGAGGTGATTCCTTGTTACCTTGGTAACTATAATAATTCTTTATTTCCATTCCATATTGTATTATCTCACACCTGAAGTGTAAAATTGTTTCAGGTCAACAATATTTCCATGGCCACTCCCATGGTCTTGATATTTTCTGTTCATATTCTGAACTTCGGGACACTTCACTGTCAAGCAGCTATCAAACTGGTTCTAACCAGTTTTGAGGAATTGCACACTTTACATGTGCCCATCTGTTTCACATTCAGGATGGTCAGGCAAAGTGACCAATCATCTCATTAATGTTAAAAGACATGAAAATGAAAATGCTTTTTCTATCCATTTCCAGCCAATCTCTCCTGGAATGGGCACATATTTTTTTTTTATGCATGAGGTATTTGTTATGTGATTCTTTGATCAGAGTAAAAATGCAAAATTCCATGCAAAATAATAATAATAATAATAATAATAAAAATAAATGTGTAATGTACTGGTTATTTTGCATATTAAACAATGTGTTAAACAAATTCAAAACATTCAATCATGCGCAACCTATTTATTACAGCTGTGTAAACAAACAATACTGTACCACATAACGAACCGACTAAACACAATTATAGAAAATAATCTCTGGAAGAGTTTCACTGTTTCTACTGGATAATGTCATCTATTCAATCCTTAGTGTCCATCTCGTCTATATCTCCACACCACACAGCTGCAGTGAAAACTCTTAAGTGTCCTTTACTCCTATAACGCAAATCCCGTGACAATCAAAGGTCACACAGTATCGGCATGGGTTGCACTGGCTGCCACACCCTGGCACAAGTAACATGTAATATAAAGTATCCGGTCACACAACTGACCCTACGAAGATCTAGAACGCCAGTGAGCTCCCCGATCTCTCCATGCCACATGCAGGAACGACCAAACAGAGGGCATGACCTCACACACTGAATAAACATGAGGCACACTCTCTTACAGGAATAAATACAGAAATGAGAATGGAAAAGAAATCACCAAAAACTAGACGGCTCCTCTTACCATTACACTGTTCATTGAATCAGAGACCATCACCATGTCCCCTTCAGCGATGTCTACGTCGTGAAACTGGAGCAGAATCTGGGCATCGGAGCTGACAGTGATATCACTTTGGCAGTTGTACCCAGAGTTATACATGGATGGATACATAGGGCTGGTAATCTCTCCCGTCTCATCGGTGTATTCCTCGGGATTTTCGCAAAATTCTGTCGATTGAGAAGTTGGAAACATTCTTTGACAAATTCATTGATAGTCGAGCACATGAGAAACGGCTTGGTCTGCTTGCTGACCTTAATAATTTGATAATATTTTGTTTTTTACGCTAAGCTGCACTTTGTGATAAATTTGCTACAAATCTCGTGGTACTGCAGATGACCATTTGAGGAAACACTGGATGCTAGTCCACTAAAGGCCTACCTGGGATAACTAAATTTATGTCAAAGTTTGGCTGATGAAACAAAATTATACATTGTTAATGATACAGTGTAATGACACACAGATTAGGTACAAACTTTCTGTTTGGCCCTGGAACACGCTATGCCCGCCTCTGGCTTTTAAAACTGTTTTATAACTGCTTTCTTAGGAGCAGACAAATGAATTAAATCACATATAGCAGATCTCTTAGTGGAACAGAGAGGGAAAACAATTATGTGTTGATATTACATGGTTTGGATGAAAGGTTTAATCATATGTCAGCGTTAATATTCTTAGGCAAATAAATTAACCAAGGAAATGGTAGAATATATATATATATATATATAAAAAAAAAAATAATAATAAAAAAAAGAAAATTCACATTTGGATTTGAAAGTGACAGACTTTTGTAAATATTTTGACAATTGATGCAAAAATATCTTTAACAATTTACTTACCAGCAACACTGTAACCAAATGTGAACCCTGATGAAACCACATCCTGATCCGTTTGGAATAAGAACCACACTTTGCCAGACTCGATAACAACATCGTCATCTGGCACGGTGAGATCGTTACCCAATACTCCAGAAAACGAAAAATCTGCATTCTCTATGCTGACATCGTCAGGGCCGCCTTGTCCAATGTAAAGGTAATCATTTTTGTATTCCAGATCAAAGTCCGTAAAGTCTAACGTAGTTCGCAGACCCCCTGCGTAATTTATGTAAAATGCACAGTTTTCACCGTTCTTGTAAGGATCTTCACTCCTAAGACTCAGCGTCTTTGTTGTATATTCAGTGTCACATGTGATGGGTGTTTGTGCTGCAAGAAAAGAAGAAGAAATACAGCCAAGCATGATAACATGAAGATTTTCATTCAAAACAGCTACATAGTAAGCGGCTTTCTATTATCAAGGATTTTCTCATCCGGCTATACGATAAGATGCTGCAGTATGATCCCATGAAGTATAGCTGACTCTAGTATTTAATCCATTGAGTGTAATATTAGGGATGTAGTAGTGAGAAGGACATTTATCATCCCCTATTTTGCGTACTGATGAAATGTAATAAAAAAAAATATATCGCTCTCCAAATCATTTCACTGATTTGCAACTGAATTTTCCATCCCAAATTACATCTTTTTACGCAGTCTCCTAGTTTTAAGTTACAGACAACATATTATATTTTATTGCCATTCTAAATTTAGAGTATGTAGAACAATTTTAAGGGCATATAGATGTTTCAGTAACATTCATCACTAAGTATAACAAAATAAAATAATATGCATATTTGTCAGTACGCAAAACAAGGAACGATATGCAATGAAAAGATTCCCTTGCAAGGGTTTACCAGTTTGGTGACAAATTAAGCATTTTTCAAAATTCCTTGGCCGGAGGAAAAATGAAAGGTCCTGCCAAAAGCATTTTGCCCACTTTTTAATGGCCGACCAATTGTTTTTATTAAAGTTTAAATAGTTGTATTGTATTTTTTTTTTTTGTGGAATTGTATTTTAGATCTTCCTCCAAGCAGTAACTCGCGAAGAAGCCATCATTGGCTTATCAATGCCGCAAGCTGACCGAAGTCAGTCTCTTACATTCATATTTAACGTCCATGATTATGAATTGTCAACAACTCTGTAATTGGACGATATACATTAATCTTGTAGTGACTCGAACTTGGGACCTTATCATTGAAAGGCAGCGGTGTTAACCACTGAGCTGACACCCATATTCACCCAAAGAACATTCGATTTCAACTATCTCATGTTGTCCAGTCCAACCCAAAGATGAAAATAGGCCTATCTACATTGGTGAAAACATTGGCAATGTTTACCACGTTAACTTCAGAATGGTTCAGCTAAGAGATCCCAAATACACTGAATTGCAAACCCACACAATTCATCCCACCTATAGTCAATTGTCATAATATAACAGCAACTTTAAAACTTGGCATTTGTTTTCACGCGTTTGTTTCACTGCTAAGCCCTTATTTGGATGCCTACCTACAGTAGCTTTCACTCATTAGACATTGACCTACCATAATTGCTGGATGATTGTGGCTTAAATATAAATTGCAACAAGCCTTCTGCTACCAGTTGCTAAATTCTTAAAAAAATAAATTTACAGCACAAGCCAACACCATATTCAAATGCCATAACTGGAATAATTTTATGTATGGAAGTTACAAGGTAGCCTACATGAGGAATAAGATTTGGATCACTTTTACAATATTTACAAATAAATGAGTACAAAAAAGTGGGTTCAATTTCACTACGTTCATATATGAAGCTGGAAAAGATCATATCAGCTTATCCTAACTGTAATGAAACTGTGGTAAATGTATAGGCCTATGGCCGAGTCTAATTTACATTCCTGTAACTAAGTAGACCTATATACTAGGCCTAATTACAGTACTAGTTTAGCTTTAAAAACGTAAAGGCTAGTTTTAACTTGTGTCGACATGTCAATTATTGATCATTACAAAAGTAGAGTGTCCTAACTGGTCGAATGTTCTTGGTGCCTGTATTACTGGCTATTTCAGGTTACTGTATGCGTATAGGCTACCCTTAGTTAGCCTAGGCCTAGCCTACAGTAAAATATACAACTGCATCTCACTAAAGTTAGGCCTAACTTAGGCATCATTTTCCGGACAAGGTTTATTACTTCAAGCCTAGCTTGAAACTGACTACTTCTCTGCGGAACATTCACAAATGGAAGTGGACTTCGGAAGCATTTTAACAAAACTGATTTTATTTAGCCAAGTTAGGGCCCTTCATGTAAGCTACGCTTCGTAATCGTACTCTTTCTTGTTATCCTTGAGCTCGTTGATAGGTTTCGCGCATTACCTCAAACATACGGATTACAGTATGCAATTTATTTTCGAAGGTGCCATTATCAAAAGATGAGAGTCTTTCCATCTGCTTGACAAAACTGAACATGCACATGGTATAGTGGCGTAAACAGCAATTTTAGAGCAGGGGACGAGAAGAAGAGGAGGGGATAGATGTTCCTCGATCATCCCCCTCCCATTGAAGAAAATGGGAAAAACACACAACAATGGTGTTAGGGATGGTCCTATATGCTATACCATCTGACCATATATAATAATAATAACAATAATAATAATAATAATAATCAGAAGTTATTTTTACGACCCTTATGCGACCACAAATGTGGGAGAAAGCCGCAAGGGCTTATGGATTACAACTTACACGTCGGGTGGCTTCCAATTCAACATTTTAAGTCAAATTAGGAATCTTTTCAACTTAGAAAGTCATTTCAGATGGATACATTTTAGATTGCTCTTGGATGAAAAACCCACCTTACACTATGACCCGACCGGGAATCGAACCCCGAAACTCCCGATTGCTAAGCCTCATTGCTTCAAATGCCACCGCCTTTATCTACTCGGCCCATGACTCGGCCACAGCACCGTATAATTTGATCAAATTAATTATATCAAAATAATTGGATTACGTTATATGCAACCTGAGTATCGCTAGCACGGGATCGAGAAATGGGAAGTGGGGGGCGGGGAGGGGGGGGGGGCGGGTGGAGCAGGTATATACCAACTACCGTTAAGTACCGTAAGTTTGGACCGTTTTGTGGTATGTTTGTTAAAATATATCTTTAGTAGCTATGAATTAAACAAATCTATCTTATTTTTAAGTTCATATGTAACGTCTTGCAGGGCCGTAAATCTTTGATATCAGTATCCAATCTGCTCCTCTGTTGGCTGTAGAAGTCGTTTAGATCTCGTGTTATCACAGGTTATCTAGGTCGACTGTTTGCTTATATACAAGTACGGTCAAACCTTTGTATTTTAGACTAATTACGGAATTGCAGTGTCATACTTATTTAACTTGATATGCCTACCCGTTGCTTTATCTTAATTATTTGTTTTGCTCATCACCTATTTACAATATAGTTCTTTATCTGTTGACACTTATACTTATGCATTCACACCACTGTGTTCGTTTTCGTCACTTTTTGATCGAGTATTAAACTTACTACCTCCACAGCCCCCACCCCCCCCCCCCCCCCCCCCCCCCCCCCCCTCTCCGCCCCTTTCTTGGATCCCTTTAGACTAGATAAAGTAAGAACTACCAATGAAAGCTTTATCTAATCTTAATTGGTAGAATTATCCCATGTATTACTGTTGTTGAATTTCGTAATGACGCCTTATCAATGAATCGAAGCCGTGTCTTATTCTCAGGGTGGCCGTAGTAGTCAGACCATGGAGCTATGGTCAGACTATACGGTTACAAACGTTCATGCTGCAAATCCTATATATAAGATCAGTGGTTCTCAAAGTGGTCCCTGCCGCCCCCCTGGGGGCGTTGGGAAGTCTCAGGGTGCGCTACAGCTGGTACACGGGGAGTAGGGGGGCTTTGGCACTGATTTGGGGGTCCCTGACGATACGACACAACACTTCAACAATTTAGGGCACAATAAGGCACCCAGGGGGTCTGGGAACAAAAAAATTAGCTATTGTTGAGAGAAAATTCATCATCTTGTAGGGAATGTTAGTTATTTTTTAATTCCTATATGCATATCTTCGGACAGTCTGATTGCTCGCTTGAGTGGCCGACTATGAACGGTAGGTCGAGGGGAGGGGGTAGGGGGCATTGTGACAGTTCAAAATGGTTGAAGGGGCGGTCGTCTTAAAATGTCGAGAACCACTGTATTAGACGAAGCTTCACACATTATAACATATGAAACCTAATGCCTGTACAGTTTCTTTATGCTTGTACATCTACGTCTACTACAGTTTTGCGCATGTGCATTGCAGTAATATTACGTAAAATCTGGCTTTCTTGTACTCGCCCGTACATACATAGGGCTATATATATCTTTCATCTCGGATAGTATAACTTTCAAAAATTAATTCCCTGCGACCTATAAGCTTTATGATCCTACGAACCCTCCATCTAAAATACGAGTTTAATATACTTCAACAGTCTAACGAACGTTCCTTTTAATAATTTGGAATCAATTTTCGCCAGGCTAATGAACTATAAATGTTAAACGGGATTTGAAATCTAAAACTTGACACGTCTTTAGCGTCTGAAATGTCCAAAGCATACTTTAAACGGATTGCTATGAGCCCTCTCACTCGTTAATCCTTTGGAATATCCATATTTTGAGAGCCCTTTTGTCAACAGTCGCGTGCAGCAGAGGGCACCCCACCTACATTGTCTGTCTGGGGGTGGGGGGGGGGAGGAGCCACTCCTCCGGGTGTACACTCTCCTGTCCAACATCACACAAAAATTCAAGAGTATTTATTAGCACAACTTTGCGTGTATAGATCTAATAACTGACCTAATTTTATAGTCTAAATTTGCTTAAAATGCATCATTCATGACGTCTAAACTTTTATGTTTTGCTATTTCTGGGGAGGACCAGCACACCGCTTACATAGATGTCGGCTTGGACGACCCCGAGGCTACACCCAGTCCTTTACGACTTCCTACACTAGCCTTTTGGAACTTACGCAAAGGTCCATGCTTCTAGCTAAATCAGTCGGGGGGTGGGGGTGGGGATGGGGTGCCTCTAGATTGACCCTATCCCACCCCTATCAAATCCTGTACACGTCAATGTTATCACTTGTCAGTCCACTGACTTTTAACGGATTTTTGTCGATCTCGATTTTTTTTGTGTATTCAAAAGATTCCTTTAAGTGAGAAAGCTCAAAGCCAGGTGGTATGCTACAAAATGAAACATTTTACATTAAAACTAGTATTTTTATGTGATTGACTTAAAGCACGATTAACAATTCACCGCGTCAAAAACAAAATTCTTTCTCGGATAATTCAATCTGCCGAAACTTTGAAAGAAGATCCTCAACGCAGTGGAGAGTACACGGACCACTTACCTTTAAATTAGGTCTGTGTTAATAGCAACCCAATGTTGCATATTTTAAAGCTTTTTTGCTTTGAAATACGGTCATCATATTTCTGTATAGTTATTATTACTTATTGTTTTGGAGCGGTGAGGGGGTGGATGATAAGAGGCTTTCGACGACATTTAATTCTATTAATATATTTTATCATTCAGAGAGGGTAGCCTGTGTGGGATGGGGAGGGGGGAGGGTGCAGCATATATAGATATATATATATTTTTCCCAATAGGCTGACAATAGATCGATGATTCCCACACATATAGTTTCTGAAATAACTTGTCGAATACTTACCGCTACAGACGGTTACTTGTAAGAGGAGAAGAGCAGCACTCCAACACACAAGACGGCCTTTGTTGGCCATGTTTTCACTTTCTCCCTTACAGTATAGGAGGATCGTGCAATACGTGGATCAAATATTGAGGTCCTACAAACAATCTGGTGATCCGTGCCAACGGTTGATCCTCTTTAATCACTCCGCAGTCAGTAGAGATAGAGATAGAGAGAGAGAAAGAGTTTAGACCCCAAACTGTACCGCACTAGGGACGTACTGATACAGGAGTCCAAAGATTTATTTAACGAAAAAACAATAGAAAATAAACAGAGATAAGAAGTGTTTATTTTAGACGATTTGTGGCTATTTGTTCCTAGACTTAAGCTTTCACAAATATCTTAATCGCATCCATTATCTACTCTCCGTATGTATTGTGTGAACTAACTGTGATTCTTATTTAGTGGCGCAATGTGTGTAGCCTATTGGTTTAATTATATCGTATACACGGTCCAGTGTCAGGCCCCGTCTATAGTTCAAGAAATGCTGTGTAGGGGGGGGGGGGGGGGGATGGGACAATTTAAATGAGGGCACAATATTTGTTGTGTCTTGTAACTTGTGAAGTTGCCGCTATACGGCGCTACAAGGTCACACGTTATACGGTGAAACAAATCCAACTGCATGGGGTGCCACATTTCGGCAGGCTATACAATCTTCTATATTATGGCAACGAGTTATAGCTTAAGGTATAGCGGCTTCTATAGCAGCCTACATGTACTATATAGTGATAAATAAACTATTGGGAAGCACAGCTATAGCAAGTTTTGGCAAACGGTGGGTACATTAGTGTGTATGGGAGTGTGTAGTGGGGGGGGGGTGGGGTGTGCATCCATCGTCCCAATGTCTGTCTGGTATGAATATGCAAAAGTAAGTGTTTATGAAAATACCTCTGTTCAAGTTCCCATGTACAATGGTGTGTGTCAATGTTATACATTGAACGAGACGAAAATCTTGGGTTAATGAACATATTAACTTAATGTCAATAGTAAATAATTAAATTGCATTTTCCTTTATTTGTCTTTTTTCTCTTTGTAGTGTTCTTAATATGGAAACGATTAAAGAACAGTCACATTTAAAACATACAAATTTTTTTCTTGACGTTGTTACACAATCCACTGCAGTTATAATTACAAACCTTTATGTGAGTAAATCATTTTAATGTGTGGAAAAAAATATGAACCCCGCCCCGCCCCACCTACCCCAATACACCAAGTCCATTGCCAAATCCTCTCCCGTGATCATTTAACGAGTTGGTAGATAAAATCTGAATTCCAAAGAAAGTCCATAATGACAGATTTTCGGGAATAAATTCCACCACTTTCTATGGTATATGTTACAAATTTTGAAATTCAAATTTAACTTTAAGTAAGCCGAAAGCAATAACTTCTGGTTTAGAGGTACTTTTACGAGAAACCACATTTTACGTAACGGTGCAGTAAGGTTTCTTTTTAATCTATCAGGCTGTATTTACCAAAGGTTCTAATCCAAGCGTGTCTCTAAGTCCTCAATTTGATTGACCCATGATTAAGCTACCCTGATGATTAACGGAACTGTTTTCAAGCTTCTATGTGATTGGTTTATATAAACGTTTACACAGCAATCGTGATTCAAATTATTACTCATTATCAATAAACATGGACTGTGATGCTTATAATTCTTGGCAGTTTTTTAATCGATTGCGCAAGTTATAATATGGGTGTGGTCCTTCTTACAGTTCGTAAAATTGCAATGATGGGGCTGGGCTGTGGTATGGTCACTTCTAACTTCTTCATTTTTTATTCCATTAGTTTATCTATAGTAAGATCAGCTATTCTGTAAACTTTAGATCACTTCAAGGCTAAGAAGAACAAATATTATGTACTGTGTGTTCATAGTGACGAAACGGACAGATGGTAATGACTTATGTAAAATCAGTAAGTTACGTATGTAATCCATACTGAGAGCTAAAAGTATGTAATCAATTGCAGAATGATTAAAGTATGTAAGCCATACTTATGCTAGAAGTATGTATAGTCCATACTTAGTGCAAGAATGTATGCAATCTATATTGATTGCCAGAGGTATGTAGTATATACGTAGTGCTCTTAGGGTATGTAATCCATTCATAATTCGAAAAGGATATAATCCATACAGAGTGCTGAAACCAAAATAATGCAAACACAGTGTGTGCTTGAAGTATGCAATCTATACACATACTTGAAGTATGTATTCCATACAGAGTACGAGAAGAATGTAATCCATACAGAGTGCTGGAACAAAATAATGTATACATAGTGTGTGTTATATAGAAGTATGTAAGCTATACTTGAAGTATGTATTCCATGCAAAGTGCACGTAAACGTATGCACTCCATGCAGAAATATGTAATCTATAGAGTGTAATCCATGCATCATGCTATAGAAGCATAATGCATACACAGTGTACTAGAAGCATGTATTCTATGCAGAGATTTATAAGTAATGAGTCCATGCATAGTTGGCTATAAGAGGGTGTATATACCATCCTTACAGAGTGCACTTAGTACAAGTACGCAATCCATGTAAAGTGCATTTACATGTATGTAATTCACATAGAGTACTTTATAGAAGTAGTGATTTAAATATATAGAGGGCCAAGCATGTAATTTATATTTCGTGTTATTAGACTATATGTATTCCATACAGAGTACAACCATTTCATTTTGGTGAAAGCATATAAGCTGATAGGAGGGGATATCTTAGACCGGCTATACTTCCTTTATCATTATGGATTAGTAACCGTTGACCGGAGCAAACGGGGTGAGGTGCACGGGGGCGGTGGGATGGGGGAATGTTGTCGTGAAGAATTAGTACCATTTCAGGCCGTATAGGGTTGGTGGGGTAGGTGACAAAGTAGTACAATAAGGAATGAAAACATTTCTGTAGTCTTCTTGCAATGTTTTAGGGGACGCGGAAAACTAAATGTTCCATGAACCGTTCATGATACGTATTAGGCAGCACAAAGTGGTCTCTTTTACATTTTGTGCCGTTATTTTGGAAATATAAAACGACGAATATTGTTCCGAGGATGTAAACTTCATGGGTGGGGTGGGTGGGTGGGGGTAGGGGGGGGAGGTTGCAGTAATTATATGTTGGCGTAATTTATGTCTATCTCGCTTTGCTTTATACATTTCTCTTTTATTTACATGTTGCATTTCTGAAAGCTCCAGATAGGCCTTTTATACTCTTCACTTCAAGATACGATATCATGATTTAAAACCAAGTGGTACAGTATTTGGGGTTTTCTATTCATCAGATTCTCTGACAAATGTATATATTACAATCAAATTGGTTGAATAAATAGATATGTCTTTATAGAACAAAGGTAAAAATACCACAGATTCTTAATTAATACGTAAAGCCAAAGTCGTACACTCACAAAAATTTAAAAAGACAGAACGCATCGTCGAATATCTTTTATTTTTTATGGACCTACAATTTTCCCTAAGAATGTTGAATTAATTAAACGTAGATACAGTTACTGATATTAATTCATTTTATGTAACTATTTACTTCAGTGACGAAACCAAAGCCTTCTCTAGGTCGCCGCCCGGAAAGTTCAAAGGTCACCAGTATTAGCCCTAAATTTTAGCACACTACAAAAAGTGCCAAAAATTTTCAAAAGTACTTTCCTGGAGGCTCTGAAAATAAATTCACAATTGATCGATATCTCTACTACATCTTTTTTTTACTAAATGTAACTTAATCAGCAATTAATTAATTAGTTAATTAATTAATTAAACCATGCAATTTCTCAACCTTTTCGTCTCCAGTCACTTTTTCTGTTAGTATTAATCACATGTTAACATTGAGAACATCGCATTTGAAAGTTTCCAAAACATTTCTACTTTTGCTCTCATATTTGAAAATGAAACTATATAGTCAAGTTAATGAGTCTATATTGTAAGCAACATATTGTTAGAATCAACACCAAAAAAGGCATCGTAATAATCTTTCAAGATCAACTCAATATGTTAATTAAGGAGTTAAGGATGTTAGAAAGTTAAATAATCCCATCTGCAGTATTTTAATTTATATACGTTGTTTAGAATGATACGTGGAAGATTATAAACAAGTGCTACTTTCAACATTATCCCTAAAGGATGTACTGATGTACAGTATATTAGTATATAAGAATCCTGACGCACTCGATACACACAGCGAATACACTACTGTAAATTCTAAAAAGTACTGTACCACAGTAAACACTGGATCGTGCTGATAAATCGGTGGCATGTGCTATTATACAAATAATGAGTGGTTATGAGTGCAATAGTGCAAATATTTCATGAGTTGAAAGATGGAATGTTCCATTCAACGAGGCGCAGCCGAGTTGAATGGAACAAATTACATCTTTCAACGAATGAAATATTTGCACTATTGCACGAATGGAAACCATTCATTATTTGTTTTATACAACACCTTCAAATTTGGATATAATTGGATGTAAAATGCACTCATGCAACAGATTGTTTTGAACAGAAAGGTTTCTCTGCTCTCTTACCATTGAAAAAAGTGCTATCAAAAAAGTATAACGCATGGTTCTATTTCATAGAGTGCAATAGAGCGGATTTTGCATGCAATCGACGAGCAATTGACCAATCAAATGGCCGGAATATAATTAGGTGTTGTATAATATAAGATTACAGTAACAACTGAGGATATGCATGTGTAATCCTAACAAATGTATCAAGTACGGTTAGGTTTGCCTGCGACTGGAGCGAGTCTATGGAAAGTGAGAGCAGCAGACAGTTGTAACGTACATTTCAGCTTTGGTTGATGCAGTTGTTGGATCTACATGATTTTTTTTA
>KN889828.1:22743-33178 GCA_000934455.1 Apostichopus parvimensis | reverse complement strand
AACCCGCGCCTTTCATACTGTATCACGTTAATTGAAACTTTATTGCTATCTTGAAACAAGGCGGAATAGCTGTAAGCACATGTATCCAAGTAGTTGTTTTACACATCAAATCATTAGTTATTTTACTGTAACACATTTTCTGCAATTAAGGATAACAAAAGAAAGATGAGACATTAAAAAGAATGCAGTTAATTCTGCTTCGTGAACTACAGGTTGGTACTGAAGGCATTGGACTTTGAACTAAAATAAAAATTCTTTGTTGTTGTCGAGATGTTGCTATAACATGAATCGAAAGCTTTAGCAACAGATTGTGAGACAACGCCTATTGTACTTCCTTAAGGAAACTACTTAAGATATGAATGCTCGCCCTATAAAATATTATGATATCCACAAAAGGGGTCCCCCTTTCTACTTTGCATTTCGCAATCGTGCATATATGTAACATAGATTCAGTTGTTCATTTCCTGCTGCAAGAGTGTTTTTAAGCAACTGCATTATATAGTATATACTGCGTATATATATGGTAACTTACATACATGTTGTTACTAGAGTTTCACGCATGTGTGGCGATCATCAGACAAGTGGACGCAAACGATCATATAACCAGAACCAGTTCAGACAATAGAAGCTTAAAGTTCAAGAACAATAAATCAATCACAATGGTGATGTTTTTACAATATGTCGACTGTTTTGATTCAATATTATCCAGTATTTCACAATTAAATTGACTGGTTCGACAAGTTTAATCGGGTGGTTGATCTCTATACATACATTGTTACTGCACCGATATTTCCTAAAGACAGGTATATGAAACTACAAATACAACACAGCATCCTGAGCATGCAGTTTTCAAAACAAAATTGTACAAAGGGTCAAGCAGTGTATGCACGAATCTTAAAGCCCAAAAAAGAGAAAAAGGGTTAAGTATTTCGATATGACCTACTGTCAGGTCGTTATATCAAAGTTTCAGTATTTGTGAATAGCCTATTGCGTAACAACTATTGTACTAATTACTTTAATCACGCGTTCTGCAAATCCTTTAGGTTAAGATTTTAAAGCTACTAAAATATATTGTCGCTTTACAAATGCTTTCCTTATTACCTTATAAGATTATGAAAAGGAGCTAAACTAAAATCTTTGGATGAACCCACCACATTTACCCACCGCATTTACCCACCGCAATTACCCACCGCAATTACCCACCACAATTACCCACCACAAAAAGGGTGTGAAAGGTACTAACTATACTACTATACATTTTGATTTTGTTGTACATCGTATAAAATACACAGCTTACTGGTTGTATTTCTGTGAACCACATTCAATTTTGGATAAATGAGCCTTTAAACATACGTGGAACACCAACTAAATTGACTGGACTATTTTGTCTCATGAACATTAGGTCAGTTTCTCAAAAGCAGCATGATTTAAGTACAGCATTATATCATTTAAGTACAGCATAATATCATTTTAAGTACAGCATTATATCATTTAAGTACAGCATGATATCATGTAAGTACAGCATAATATCATTTTAAGTACAGTGTGATATCATTCAAGTACAGCATTATATCATTTAAGTACAGCATGATATCATGTAAGTACAGCATAATATCATTTTAAGTACAGTGTGACATCATTCAATTACATCATTATATCATTTTAAGTACAGCGTGATATCACTCAAGTACAGCATAGTATCATGTAAGAACAGCGTGATATCATTCAAGTACAACGTGATATTATTCAAGTACAGCGTGATATCATATTAAGTGCAGCATGAAGTTTGAAACGTCAGGCCAACTTACTTTTACACATGTCACTATATTGCTAGAGTTTTTACACCCATTGGGATCGGTGACTGGGATCTCGTTTTGTCATTGATCAGATTATTGATTACAGACCAAGCTTGCTTAGAAGAGATTTATCTGTATAGGTTAAAATGGTACCATAGTAGTTTACCAGGGCTAGTCTGATAGAACGGTTCAACCGGGGAGGTGGGGGAGGGGACGAGAGGCAGTGAAGAGTGGCAGAGACGTCCCTATCCTTGGAGAACACGCTCCGCATTCAGTTTACAAGCTTACGTACTCTGCACACCCCCACCCTCCGAGAAAGTTTTGGCAAACTTTAAACTTCACATGGTGCAAATCTACTATATTTTACATTTACACTCTCTTTATTGATTGCAACCCTTGTTTTCTGAATCTGGGGTTTACATATTCTGAACCCCCCCCCCCCCCCAAAAAAAAAGAAAAGTGAAAAAATAAAAAGCTTATAATAATGATGTTATTGGTTTTGGTGCCAACACTGATATCATTTTACCTTAAAAATTTGAGAAAGAAAACCAAATGGAAAGTTAAAGGTATACATCACAGTCTTACAAAATGACAGCCCTCAATCATGACTTTCAAACTAGCTTTTTTAGCTGTTTGTGGGAGTTTTACTTCACCCAGGGTCCCGCCGTCATATATGCTAAAGGTGTTGGTGATGGGTGTTCCCTTGTATTAGTTACTACATTATGTGTGCAGTATCTGGTCTTTCAGTTCTCCCATTAATCACACGCATGAGACCTCGGGACACAAAAGCATTGTAACCAACAAAGAACAATTTGACAAAAACGTTAATTTGCAAACAAAAAAGTTGTTTTGATAGAAGTTTTCAAGGTCACTAAACGCGTCACTGCACACTTATGAATGCTGGGCAAACATTTGTCCAACTTTGTGCCCAACGTTGGGTCGTAAAGCTCAAAAGTTGGGTAAACCGTCCACCAAGTTGAATTGGGTACTTCTGTTGTGATCCAACAGTCGGGGCATACTATTTGCCCATTATTGGTATAAGCTATCTATAGAGACATTTGCACAGTTGTTTAGTATATTTAGACTTTTCTCGCATAAAAAGGGTAATCCACATTCCACCAATATCCACAGAGTGGCCTGCTCCCTAGTAACTGGTTTACACACATCAGAAAATGTAAATACTAAAACATACTAGTACGTACTTTTATGTGTTCCTCAAGAATTCAATCTATGCCACTGTGTCGTAAAATCAGTGCTGTAGATGTGACTCTGTGTCCATTACGTCCTTTCGTCCTTTAATTCCTGTGTCCTAATGCGCATGATCTATCCTGTTTACAGATGCCCAAAGATGTTGAATATATAGCTCGTGTAACTGAATCTATTCGTTAGTTGTGAAAGTATGTTAAAATCGACGGAAATCATCGACGGAGACCAAACCGTAATACATGAAACATATCTCTACTTTTCCTTTAGAACGTACCGGTTCATTTGAAATGATTCGATATCCGTGTCATTTGACTTTGAACCGTTTCTGATCACTCTGAACTGTTTACGCAAATCACTTCGAACCCATTTTGTATGCATGGTGGGAATGTCTTCAATGTCTCCCTATATGGAACCGTTTCCCTGATCAACAGCAATGCAGAATTCCTATTGGTCGAGAGCAACACCTGCTTCAATATGCAATTCTCAATTTGATAGTATATACAACTTCGTAACTACGTTAATGCTCAATGTGCAGTGGCGGACTGGCCACACGGGCATTTGGGCAATGCCCGGTGGGCCGGTGGGCTGGGGAGCCTGGTAAATTTTACAGCCCATTTTCACAGTAGTTAATAGAATACAGACGGGCTGTGTAGAAATATATATTTTAACTGTGGGAATCAGTCATGTAAAGACTGTCCTCGATCTCTGCTGTTACAAGGTGCTCCTCGAGTTGAACCTTTTCACCGATGCTTACAAGAGCATTGAGCTTGCTTACAAGCTGCTGGTAACGCTACCTGTGTCACAAGTGGCATGTGAACGTTCTTTCTCTGCCTTGAAGAGACTCAAAAAACCGTTTGAAGAAGTACAATGACGATGTTGATGTCTGTGGAAAAAATGATCTTGGCCAAACTTGACTTCACTTGTACTTGTACTTGACTTGTACTTCACTAACAAAGAGCTGTCATTATTATAAAGAAGACCAGTCAGCACGGTATCATCAGCATAGTTTGATAATATTGCATTGGTCACTCGATATTTTACAATATATTGTGTACAAGCAGAACAGCACTGGTGAGAGCACATATCCTTGGGGGCACCCGTACTAATGACACACTGGTCAGATATGTAATCACCCATTCTAACCATCTGAGGTCTACAACGCATATAAGTATAAGGACCCAGAGTACGATGTTATAGTTCACTTGCATGTCTAACAGTTTTTGTACTAATATATAGGGCTTAAATTTAATAGTGTTAAATGCACTCGAGAATTCAATGAAGATTGACCTCACAGACGTTTTGGGTTGGTCTAAGTGCTTCAAGACCCCATGCAAGTAAAGTAAACAAGTATGGCGTCATCTACACCTCTTTTGCTTTGGTAGGCAAACTGATTTTTATCTATTACAACACCTTTTTTCAGCTAGAAGAAGTTTTAGTATCACCCTTTCCAGACATTTCATGATATTTGACGTGAGTGATATCGGACGGTAGTCATTTAAACATGAGACCACTTTTGTTTTAGGAACCGGGGTTTTCCATATCTCGGGAATAACGCCCTCATCAAGTGTTCTTTGGAAGATCGGAGTGAACACCGGCGCTAGCTGACAGCTACATGTTTTCATTAACATATTTTTGACCCCGTCTGGGCCTGAGGCTTTATTTATCTTAACGCTAGAAAAATGTTTCCTAACATCAGTTTCATTTACAATAACTCTGTCACTATACCAGTGTTAGCACAATTAGGATTATTCCTCAATTTTTTTGATCAATTCCTGCATTACCCATTTCATCGCTACTCACATCAAACCTACAATAAAAATGATCAGTCAAATCATTAACCAGTTTTTGTCCATTTCTAATCGGTCCACTTTTATGTTTCCCTTTATCACCAGTTATACTTTGCATCACTTGCCAGGCTGCTTTCGAATTACCCCCCTCAAATTTATCTTCCAATTTCTTTCCGTACTCTTTTTTACATCTCTTGCTGCTCTCCGCTGTTTTGCCTTTACAAGATCAAAATCCCCGCTTGAGAATGCAGCTTTCTCCTTCATACACTAGGGATTTCAAATTTTTTGATAGCCACGGTTTGCTATTTGGGAAAATGCGTAACGATTTCTTTGGGATTATCAGATCAGCACAGAAATTGATATATTCAGTAACAGTTGCTGTAGTGTCCTGTACGTTTGGATCATCAAACACATTCCAGTCCGTGCGCTCAAAACACTCACGCAATTGGTCAAAAGCTTCCTTGTTCCAGCTCAGTTGCGTCTTCACAATGGGTTTGGTCCTTCCAGTTCACGACGGTACTTAGGCGACATACAGATAATATCATGATCAGAACTACCAAGCTGAGCTATAGTTTTTACTTTGTAATTACTTCCATTAACAATTTGACATTACCATAGCTTCTCGGCCTTTTGGCTAAGATCATGTGTAGTATCTGTTCCCTTTCGAGGGGAATGGTGATGCACACCCGACGATGATCACACAGTCACAGTCCCGATGCAAGGGGCCTGGGGCTGAGAGCGGATCAGTCGTTTGGTAGTTTGATTTTCGTGACCAGGTTCTTTCCTGGGTGACTTTTCCTTAAAAAGTATTACCATAGCACAGTCCATGGTGTAGTGTTATATTGTGTATAAGTATACAGGCAGTAGATCGTCAATCTTGCAGTGATTAAAGTCCCCCATTATCATATTAACAGCATCGGGGTGGGAATTTTCAATGCGATTAATCGTTGCTTTCAATTGATTACGAGCATTGTCAGTATTCGCTTTCGGGTGGATGTACACAGCCGTAACTAAGATCTGTGTGAATTCCCTTGGTAGATGAAATGGCCGAAGACGGATTTTCAAACTTTCAATGTCATGGGTGCATATTTTCTGTTTTACAGACAAGTTGTTACACCAGCTATCATTAATGAAAAAAACACAGACCCCCTCCCTCTTGATTTTCCTGATTCAGAAAAAAATTGAGAGCTCGCTCTCTGATTATACTTCCCTTTTGTTTCTGAAACTTTTGTTGTGAAATTTTACTTTTGTTTATTACAGATGTACTTTTTTTTCGCTTTGTTTCTGTTTTTTTCCGCCAAGTTTATTTTTTCCGTTTTTTTTTAGCGATTCTCCCCCCCCCCCCCCCTTCACACAGGCTGGATTTCCCGCGAGCATCTGGAATTTCTCGCGAACCTGGTTCGGAAGGGTTCGTAAGTTTTTCCAGCACTGGGCCGCAAAAGGCATGTGAATACAAAAATTGATTATACAAACAATTGATAGGCGATAAACTGGACGTCTTCTAATCCATGTGTATCAAGTTTATGTTGTATTAAAAGGCTAAAATGAACGTCACTAAGGCTAAACATTTACCATTGGTAATGGAATAGCCTATCTTCCTTCAAAATTGGAACATTGTAGGCCTGTACTTCATGCAACTCTTCTAATGTAGCAAAGGCTCTTATGTATCCCCTCTCTGTACACTAAACTACCTCTGGGGTTTCGCGGAAAGAAAGAGAACAGATTTTCTACAAATTTCCAAAAGACAAAAATTTGACAATTTTCCGTACCAAGTAACCATGTACTTATGTATAGCGAATGGCCTAACCACCTCGATGTCTATGAAGCTCATGTTACCTGTTAACATGTTGATGGCCTGAAAGCGAGATGAATAAATACCCAAAATATCCATCTCAAAAAGTATCTCAAACAAATCATCCATCTTCAATCTTTACCAAAATGTAAATTATAAGGACCTATTTCTTACATTTTTTGTACTTATAATCGATATAATTCCGTTATGAATAAATACAAATATTACGAAGTTAGTGTTAAATATCCTTGTTCGTTACCTATTTTTTAAATCCATTCAAGTTCAATAAGAAAATGTAAGCTTAGGCCAATCAAACTATTGTATATGGTAACAACTTAACTAGTCTAGGATTACTGTTTAACGTTTCCAGATTGATGTAAAGAAGTTATAAGATCTAAAATCAACTTCAATGATGTTTTTGATCATAAAAAATTGCATTTACTTGTGTATCATTAATTTAAACAACAATATAGACCGCATTCAGAGGCCGGTTCTCAATGTTAC
This sequence comes from Apostichopus parvimensis, assembly GCA_000934455.1. Taxonomy (NCBI): domain Eukaryota; kingdom Metazoa; phylum Echinodermata; class Holothuroidea; order Aspidochirotida; family Stichopodidae; genus Apostichopus; species Apostichopus parvimensis. The sequence goes on along the minus strand of KN889828.1, from coordinate 26,093 downwards.
AACATAGCGTTAGGCCTAATGCGACGGCTATGGATTCGAGGCACATAACAATCTCAGGTTTGGATGTAGTAACGTTTGGAAAATTTCCATGCATCGTTAATGAAAATTAGCGATCGCCTGGTGTTATGTTTTAAAGGCAAACCAGTTGCCGAAATATCAGGGACCAGTGGGTAAAAATCACGAAAAGCCGAACGCAGCTAAAGGGAACTAAGACACGGAATATACTTCATACGATCATACGCCACGAGTTCTGTATGTATACGCCTGGAGCTATATAGCTGTGCGTGTGAACAAAGTTTATCTGTTGATCATTTGCATATAGCTGACGCACTAGCCAAGGCAGAGCAAACGCATGTTCGTTGGTCCATTTGGTCCGTGTGATAGCAGGGGCGGATGCAGGATTTGTGACAGGGGGGGGGTCTGACTGGTCCAGCCGCGCCTGAACGTAAGACTATCTAAGCGGAGCGCCACCATCGGTTGGCGCGGAGCGTACCAGAAAATTTTTGGCTTTACAAACCCCCCAGATGGCCGGAAACGGCACTTCCCGAGTATTCTAAGTTGCATGTACCTAGCCTGAATGAAAATATGGATCTCATGTCTGCAATTTCTCAATTGATGAGAAAAAAACAATCTATGAAATATGGTAATACATATCAGATGAGTTGAGATGATACAAAAATCATAATGTCTTTAGCCCCCAATCCCCCTCCCGTTCCGTCACCTTCTGTACATGACTAGACCCTAGGTCTGAAAATTGAGATTTTTAGGCATTTTTGGCACGTGTAGCACGCGTGCACACTATAGTTCATTTGACGGAAAAGTCGCACCTGGCTGACTTGTAAGGATAACCGCCCTTCTGACGTCCTACATGTTTAAAATTGGCGTTTAATTTAATTATTTTTTCTCTCTCTCTTTTTTCTCTCTCTTTTTTTTTCTCTTTTTTTTTCTCTTTTTTTTTTGGCCAAGAGCAGGGGGGGGGTCCGGACCCCCTGGACCCCCCTCCTGGATCCGCGCCTGGATAGGTTTAATTTAAGTGGTGTATAAGGGAAGCTGAAGCTCGAGACAAGCCCAACCCGACCTGCCCCGCTTGAGGTCGGGTTGGAAATACAACTTCGCTGTAAGGGCGACTGCTGCCCTAATGTCATATCTGAACCGGGAATTTTAAAAGTGTACCACATTTGGTCAATATAGTTTACACAGAGTACAGGAGTGGACACACGACTCGGTCATAAAGAATTATTTTTGACCAATGTGTTGAACCAGGGAGCTGGATTCCCTCCAGTTCCCTTATTGAAAAATGTTCACTATATAGACTTAACTGACGAAAATACTGTGACTAATGCTGTATAGAATAATGTATACGTGCATGGCTGTTGAATTCGTGGTAGTTCAAATCGAAATCTTACCATAAACATTCATTAAAAAAAATACATCCAAAATGGTATAAATATTGTTCAAGAGCATACAAGAGAATGATTACAGCCTTAATAACTACTCAGTAATATTAGCACACAGTATACGCAACAGTGACATAGAGAGTAACACATGCAAGTCGATGTTGCGACAAAACAACCCGCACAAAATCCTAAACATGCAATAATGTTGGTCTAGTATAGTTGTATCCTGTCAACGAGATCCACTCCAACCAAAAAAAAAAAAACACATAAATACCGATGTTAATATAATCTACAAAAGAATTACGTAAACTTACGACATTTTGGCATGTTTAGAGCGAAATACAACCATCTACAGGTCCACTGAAACTGTTTGTACGTAAATACGACGCTGTCTTACAGAGTTGTACATGACTCCTGCTGTATTATCGACAAGAGCGCCACCTGTCGTTCTCACAATACACATTCTGAGCCAGTATAATAGCGAATCTTCAGTTTAAACACACGATAGCTGCAAAACAATGTACTAATACTATTATACTTATACAGACTATTTTTAAATTGAATGGAGGTAAAACGACCAAGGCAAACTTTAGGCGTTTGTCACCTGTATATCGAACATTACTATAGTTATGGCTTGGTGACATGTTTGCCTTACGCTAGAGATCAAACATGATGCTAACCAACTCGAAATAATTTGTGATTCCTAAGCCGGATCTCAAAAGAGATACTTTAAAACAGACTTTGTTATGGTATGGAGGTAAATATATTCAAGCATATTGTAATGTGTTAAAAGAAACGTAAGGAAATGCAATGTTAATGGGTGGAATGATTTATTTAGTGAAGCGTTATGAGTTGTTAATTGATTGAGAAAAATATAAAAGGAGGATTCATTTTGGTGTATCATTAGTGGGTAAACTCATTATATGTATTTCATGAATAAGGTATATGAAATGCGTGCATATTGTTTATTTTAAAAAGTGTTGATTTCTGGCAAAATCACTTAATTTTGATAACTAATTTTCAGACAAGCAGCATGGGTTCCTAGTCCATTGAGACCCAAGAGCAGTGAGAGCTCTTAGATAGTTGACCCCACGTGCAGTTAAGGCTCCTCACCTGTAGGACTCTTATACAACAAACCCCACACCACGTCAGACCCAGTTATCCCAACTGAACCGGGCACGTAGACCACTCTGCTGTGCATGTGTGGATCCTGGTAATTCCAGAAGTTTTCTGGATACCGTATAATTACAGCGATTAGCCGACTGGTTTGTCTTTCATGGTCTCTGGAGGTTTGGGCAGATTTTAGGGTCTTCAACACTACGCTATAGCAACTTGTCCAAGCGGGCAAGTTAACATCACGTTGTCACGACTTTTGAGTGACCTTATATTAACTGAACCTAAACCCAAGTATTTTATCATTAAGTAATGTAAGTAATGATGTTGTTATAATTGTATAAGTCCGACGTTATTATTATTATTGGTCATTAAATTCATCAATGTAATAACTAATATTGGTCTTTTGTTTAATAATGTTGCATCTTGTATCGTATACGGGCGTAAACACCCTAGTATCCCGAAATTTCAGCGGACCCAAAAATTGTCCCAGGGCTTATCCGTGACAAAGAGAAAGCCTCCAAGCTGACTAATGAAACCACCTTTCGAGACTTGAATGAAAATTTCATCGTCGTGTTTACGAAGTTGAATCTGCCAAGCGCTCAATTGCGATGGACTTACCTCTACAAAAAAAAAGTTTTTCCTACATCAGTTTGCAAGGTTAGGCATGCTTCAAGTCTACTATGCTTTCTTGGACAAATATTTTGTTGGAGATCATTGGGAGTATGTTTAGATGGACACTGACTCTGCCTATAGTGCCATTGCAGCCGAAAACTAGAAGATTTGATCAAACAATTCCTGTATGAAGACTATCAACGAAACAAACATCAATGGTTTCCA
>KN889828.1:4336-21100 GCA_000934455.1 Apostichopus parvimensis | reverse complement strand
TGTAACTTTTTCCCCTATTCAATGACGCCACTTGCTCAATGATATAGCTTTGGAAGCATTACGATAATAAGGTAGATAATAAACTACACAAAGTCATGAAGTCTGTATGACAACTGCTGACCACAAGATGTGGTTTGAGTCCTTTTAAATGAACACCAAAAGTTATTCACTAAAATTGATACCATGCCTCCTACATGTGTTTCTATACAACTTAATCAACTTTGAAATTCAGATACAAGCAAGTTATTACACCATCAATCATGTCCCTATTGAAGTTATGTTAAATCTATGTGGCCCTATTTTGGTTACATAACATGTTGTAATATGTTACCTTAAACATCTATAACTACGGAGAGTTTTACAAGCCATCAACTTTTAATAGTCAACCTACGGGAGATTTAAATTTCCATACAACTTGTGACACTCATCACTCACGATGTTGACATTTCTATGGCTTTCCTTGTTCGTTATGGTTTTGCCGTAGGACGAATTTCCGATGAGTTTCATCGTGTCTGCAATATCATGGTTCTCGCATCCGATACAGCCTCACCAAAAGTTTTAAGACAATTTTTTTTGTGTATAGATTCGATGAATTGGTAGATTCTGGTTATATTTAGACCTATCTCCATCTACCACTTGACGAGAGGTGTAGCCGCAAAAAGATCTTCTCTCCAATCATACTCCCAGACCTCTGCGTGGATTATATAGACATGATGTTACCATCGATCGCAAACGATTTCATATGTTTCCCCCAATATTGTCGAAGGAGATTTCCGTATTCTTAAAGATTGGGCACATTGCCGCAAATTTAGGTTTCAGATCTTCAGGGTACATGAATATCACACTCGATAAACACCGAAGATGTGATCATCTCGAATGGCACGTACAATAGTCTCCTGTTGTAATTGACTAACTTTGTCGAGAGTTAATCGAATAGACTGAAGAAAATGCTTGGATTTGTTGCGAACTTTCACGCATCTGATTATACTGACCGTTCCCAAATTTCTTTCGTAGTTGAATTCAAGAAATTGGATGTAGACTCTTGATGTCCTTTGTATTTCGTTTACGCGTGACTTAAAGGGTGTGAAGACTCGCGCAAAAAGAAACGTCTAATGCCGGTAATCTGAACTAGTTTCGAATGAGGTGAAACAGAAGTGATTGACACCACCATCCATCCCAAAAAATACACACACAGCTTGCTACCGTCGGTAATTAAACACTAGTGTACAGTCAGTACATACAGCTGCGGTCAATACCCACAACACAGTGTATAAACGATACAGCAATGGATATCTCAGGTCCAGCTAAAGATAACAAGGTATCACGTTCCATTACTGTCTGCATTTTGTAGCGACAATAGAAAAACTTCACTTGCAAGCAACGGAAAATTAACTTTTTAAAGATGGCGGCACGCTGTTTGTGGGGATTCTTCAATGCCTTTAAAATTGCTTTCTTCTTTGTTGGTGTATGTGGTTGCTGTTAAGTAACAATCGTGAGCCTGCAGTAGCATCCATGGAACTGGTAAACGGTGTTCGTGTCTTGACAATAACCATCTACTGGTATATACGTTTAAGTCCCACTCGTTTTTTCTTTCCATACTCACTGGACGACTCCTTTCTTTCTTAAAACCCGTTTCTTCCCGACGTCTCAGATATGGATCCGTGGGCATGCATGTTCTGCATGATGGCCCAGAAATAGAGGGCGTTCTTGTCAAAACTGACAATTTTCTGACAGATATTGTCGGTATCTCGAATTATTGTGTTACCCTTCTCCTGGTGACGGTGAAAAAATAATGGATGGTCCACCTACTTGATTTGTACCGAATGTGTAGTACAAATCCTTATCTTTTTCTCCATAAAAAAAGAGCAAACGGTTCGCCTTTACTATCTGAAATAAATATTTCATGGTGAGTCCGGGCAGCGAAATTTTTTTTCCCAAACAGGTTTGCAATTGTGTGTAAATAGTCGCTCATGATTGGTCGGAAAAATTACGTCATAACAATGGAAAACTTCACTTCGAGGTTATCAAAATGTCTGCATCCATTCGTTGCAACGAAGATATACCCGTTCAAAATTACCCGCAGCTTTTCGTAAATATATGTAGATGTGTTTGGAATTGGTTTAGACATATTGAGCACACTAGTATTGTATGATCTACTTTGATCGAAGATTTCTGTGAAGGCATAAATCGATAACATCGCACAGTGATATATTCGTACAGGGGTACATAACACATGCGCTGTAGGCCTATATGTATTAAAACTGTGTATAGTAAAGGCTTCGTAATTGACGCACCCCCGTAATTGACGCACCTTCAATTATTACTAGCAACGATACAGCAGGCCACTTAAACTTTTTGCAGTCAAGCAGAATTAAATATTTCATGAGTTTGAATCCATTTCAGCTATATTTGCTGACCAAACTGTGGTACTTTTTAAGCTTTTAACACCCTCCCCCTAGTTTTGCACGTTTTTTGGGCATTTGGAAATCTTACACCCTAAAAATAACCAACATTACCTCAATATGATAACACTACTCTCTGGGACCTGACCTGTCTGAGCTTAGAGGCTCAGAGCATAGCAAACAGCATCTAAAGTCAATGGATGTATACTAAGGCCTACACTACAGTTAACTTATCGACGAATGTGTCAATTTAGGGGTATGAAATAACTTGACACGGCAGACATTTTGGGGTCAAATTCTGCTCAATTGTACGGTGCATAAGCACAGAACCTTAAATATTTTGAGATCATAACATTTCTGAGGAACTACTCATATGAAAAACACATACAGTTGAGTGATTTGGATTTTTCCTTGATAGACATCGTTGATCAAATCCTTAAGTGCGTCAATTATGAGCCCACCATGCTACACAGTGCAGTGACGGAAATATATCATACTGTACACTATACTGTTTTGCGTATATTCATTCAAGACTGTACTCGCGTCGTGAAGTTGATTTTGGTGTAGGCTACCCATTCCACGAAACGAATTCTGAGTTCAATAGAACGGCTGACGAATCTTGGATGACGTAAACACGAACCCGATAGAATGTAGCGTATGTATCATAAGTAAGGTCAACATGTTATCCAAGCATTAAAAGTAAAGTTAGGGCGTTTGCAGGGAAACCGCGTAACAAGACTTTATTAAGTGTCAGTGTGTAACTCAGTGTATGCCTTCGAACTTCCAAGCGATGGTCATTATTGATGCTGACGTCACGAGCAATCTGATTGGCTGAAAACTCCGTAATTGCAAACCTGTTTGGGAAAAAAAATTTCGCGTCCGGGCACGGATATCCCATCTTTAAAGGTAATCATCTGCCGTGCTTTGTCAACTGTGATCATCTTCTCTAATACTTCCAAGAAAGGTACAGCGTCTAAGTTATTGTAACATGTTAGAAAATCTTTCACTGTGGACATGCCCTCTTCATGCCATGCATGTTGACAGTAGGCATATACTCTTCAGCACTGATGTTGGATTTCTTGAAATCACTACAGAAAGCTTCGTGTGGTGGAAGATTTTCGTTATTCAACTTTTGCAAAGTAATACATTCATATGGAAAGAAGCCCTTTTCTTGTGTACAGTCATAGGCTTTGAGGACTTTGCATAGCTACAACCAGGGTGCAATATAATTTATGTTGTATGAACCAGAGTTGAAACATATATAACTGGAAGTTCGGTTGGAAAAGCATTGAGTTTGTCTAAGAGGTCTTGTAAATAACGTTGGTGAGGCCGGACGTGTTTCTCACGTGTTTGTCACAAAACTCCCAATTATTCGTTGTCTGCCTTTTACATAGATATCTTCCGGCAAGGGCGTAGGAACCGGGGGGCTGGGGGGCGCCAGCCCCCCCAGTGAAAAATATGGTGGGGCGGAAGTATCATTCCGCCCCCCCCCCCCCGCTCCGCAAGTCAGAAAACCCCTTTTTCATTTTCAAATGAGAAAAAAATCTCATTTGGAGCACCAAATTGCATCTAAGGCCAGGTGAATATGCAAAATTATTTACAAAATGGAGTGGGTGTTTGAAGTGTGCTATATTGCACCAAATTGCATCTGAGGCCACCTGGAAATGCAAAAAATCCAAAGGGGAGGGGGACACCCTCTCCCCTTAGACCCCTCCCCCAGGCCGGCCATCAGTCTTCAGCCCCCCACTCAAAAGTACCTTCCTACGCCACTGTCTTCCGGATATATACGAACTGTATTGTTCTTTCCAGCGAGAAAAACTTGTTTTTTCTGATATTTCCGATAGCTAAGACAAAACACTCGCTAGTATTATTTTCGGATCGCTACAATCAGACACGAGACATTGCGGGTCTTTGTATAGTCGGGAACATTACTGCATATATGCTCATACTAAGTAGTACATGTTTTGCTTCCCCCAAGTGAGTTTCCAATTTCGAACGTTTCTTTTTCCACCGTTTTCAAAGTAGCCTCCGAAGTCGAAAACGGCTCGATGTGGGTAATGTCTGTGATCTGTAGGAATATGTATGCCTTCTTCCTCCAGTAAATTCGAAGACGGTTTTTGGATGAGTGTAAAACACCAGCTGGAAAAGTATGGTTCGCGCCAACTCCTTCACAAGTCGCTAATTCGTGTCTTAATAAGCGCCATCGATCTCCCCACAGCTTAGGACATTTCTGGCACTGATAGGATGGTATACCCTTCGATATCACGGATGTATGAATAATGGTCACCGCACAGATTCAGGTACATCCGGGTATCTTCGTAGCGGTCCAGCGATCGACGAGCCAGACGAGCAGACAGGTATGGACGACGCAATGCATTATGGGCAGTTTGTTTCTCGCGTCGAGCTGTTTCCCTCGCCTTAAAGGTTCGCAGTATTTTTTTCCAGAATCGACTCGTACACCACGATGTTCAGTTTAAAAAGAGTCTTTACGTCTTGTATAGTTTCGATAATTAACGGTACACCTGAAAGGCTTTCGGTTGGACAGTGTACATTGAATGCTCGTAAATAATTCTTAGCTTTCTTTTCTAAAGCTTTGACTGCGTACCAGTGGCGGCGGAAGCCAATAATTTTAGGGGGGGGGGGGACGGATATCGAAGTCACTATCTAAGCGTAGCGCCACCATCGGTTGACGCGGAGCGTACTACAAAAATTTGGGTAAAATAGACCCCTCAGATCGCAGGAAATCGCTATTTCCGACCCCTAATAGTGTATTCGTGCACTAAATATTTTGATGTCTTAGGGTCTAAAAATTTACAGATTTAATAAAATATTAGCTTGCGTACAAATATATTTATGATCGTTTTTCAGCCATGCAGTGTAGATTACACTTAGCGGCGAACACTTCGCAAAATAGTGTTGATTCTCTGCTGAACAGCTAACATACATAGCAGTGATTATTGACTGAGTCATTTGGCTGTCACTTAAATTGGCATTTGCGTTTAGTCCAGTCGCAGTCTCACTATTCATCTAGAAGTCAGGAAACTAGCAATACAGCCACTACTTGTATTTTCCAAATATACTGACTCGTGTTTCCTTCTTTTTGACGAAGTTTGTGATCTATTTTCCGATATTTCCTAACATCGCGTTGATGGTTCGACGTGTTTGGTTTTAATTTTGATTTGGTTTGATTTTTTAGGGGGGACGTCCCCCCCACTCAAAAATTAGGGGGGACGTGTCCCCCCCCCCGACCCCCCCGCTTCCGCCGCCTATGCTGCGTACCCTTTGTGGTATAACGCCAAACACCCAAAAAGACACACATTGTCATCGTACCTGTGATTATTGTGTCTATCTCTCTCCAGGCTCACGATGGTTTTTATTTGCTATTGAAAAAGTCTGGTAGCGTCGTAGCACCTCCGATCTCTTGAATTTGTAAACAAAGAACATGGCATTCGTCACCATTTCTACCACCCATCTCGAGTTCGGGGGCGCTAATCGTATACATGTTCAACATGATCGTTCGTAGTCAGTTGAAGTAGGAAGGTTTGGAAGTTCTCTCGGTCGGTGGCTATAGAACAGGTTCCTTGAAGAATCGGGTATTATGAGAGGCATAGTAGTATTGTAGCTCGCAGGTTTCTATATATCGAATAAAGCCAATTCCAACTTTTATCTTGAACTTGAACCGTCGTTTGATTTTAGAGTATAACTGGTTTGTTACATAAACGAGTTCTTCAGTGGTCATCGTCTATAGACGGATTAAACCTCAGTCTCAGTTAACCCTTCGTTTGGAATTTGGTTCTTTTTCCGACCAATGAATTTATAGAGATTTGTTTAAATCTAGAACATCACAATTGTCCACAGCCCAACCCTAAACTATTTGGCAAGACAAGATTCTCAGCATAGCGGACCGGATCTTTCAGCCATAGTTTGTCATCCAGGCCGCAGTCACGTGCATTTGTTTTTCCATAAGCACTCTTTGGATCCTTCGCGTCAGCCTCGTGGTTTTCATATTCCATCGGAATCCCATTCCCTTCTTCATGTCACCCTTCTCTGATCGTCCACCAACCGATTCACACAGAGATTACAGTAACTACTGTAAATCTTAAAACTTTGTACCACAATCAAAACTGGATTGTACTGACAAATCTGGTAATTCGGTAGGATGTGCTGTTAGGTTTACAATGAGAACTGAGGATATGTGTAATTCGTAAAACTGACTAACTTTTCTCAACATTGTACCAACACACAACTGAATTACATAACATAGCTGTTAATATTAAAACTTTTGCACTCTTTAAAATAGATCCATACACAATAGTACGTTTGGGTAAGTATACGCAGGTATATCATGTCTCAGTGACCCAACTGGGGTTTGTTTTTGTTTTTATTAAAGACAACCAGTACCATACGACACTCGAAACTTTGACTAGAAGTGCCAATTATTGAATCAAAAATTAACTTGTTTGGAGAAATCTCTCTTTATGCTTAGTACGACTAATGAGAGAAAACCTGACCAGAGCAGATTACGCCGTGCTATAGAAACAAGCAGGCTATCTAGTATAACGATATCATAGTTATTTTCTTTGCCAATTATTTATTTATTTTATTTAAAATAGAAAACCAGAATGCAAAAGAGCATTGTGGTTTCGATGTTGTAACATGAGTAGTTTTCTTCATGCATCTGACATAATGTATAGTGAGGGTGTACAACATACTTGATCTTAGTAATACAGTGAAAAGCAATGTGATGTGACAAACAATACATTCACAATGACACAGGCTGTCCTGAAATGATCATTGACCCCAACAACAGGCTTCTTGTACTAAATGTGACATATCAACATACTAAATATGACATGTCCTCGTTGAAATATTAAAACATGTTTTCCACAATTTGACCCCTGGTAAACTCAAACGACCTCATTGACCTCCGCCCACAACATTAGGCTTCTTGTACACACTGTGGTACAATTACATACCAAATATGCAATCTGTCCAAGCTTCCCTTGTGAAATTATGTTTAGGAAGACAAGTAAGAGGGGAGTGAAGTAAATGTTTGGCGTTTATTGAATTCAAATGACCTTTGACTTCCACAAAAAAACAAAAACAATAGGCTTCTTGTACTCAATGTGGTACTTCTACACATCAAATATGAGGTGTGCCCAAGCTTCCCTTCTTGAGATAAAGTGTTTACAAGGTTTATACAATTTGAAAGCTGGTGATCCCAAATGACCTTTGACCTACACAAAAAAAAAGTATAGGCTTCTTCGTACTCAATAAGACAAAATATTAGATCTGTCTAAGCTTCCCTCCTTCTGATTTCGTGTTTACAAGCTAGGCGTCACAAACGCACCCACATACATGTGCGCCATCATGATGCAAAGGTTACGATTATTATCGAAACCAAAAATCAGTTCTGAGACAAAACTCGCTATACAAAGGCCCTTCGCATGGCTAACGCCGTTAGCAAATTGGTTACAGTTAGACGATGGGAAACGTCACATTCACTAAACAGCCGTGTAGGAATCACCTTACTAACATGTAACAGGGGAATGACCGCGTGCTAGGAGGGGAATGACCGTGTGCCGGTTGCAATGTGCAGTACTGGGGAACCCCCACTCCGGTAAAATTGACATTTAAGACTTGCAATGGCGCATTCTGAAGCATGTTTATGTTACGAATTAGATCTACAAGCAAGGCTGTGTTAAGTTTTAAGGGGGTGGGGGAGAGGGGGGGGGGGTTAAAGAGTGTGTTTTTGTATAACCAACAACCCCCTCTCTCCCCCTCCCACGCACAACTGTGTAATGTTAAGATTCTCAATACAATAATCAAAGAAGAAGACTCGTACTCAGTTGAACAGATGTTGCTGATTATTATTATTATTATCATTATTATTACTGGCAATATATTGCATAGCAACAAAAAAAGAAAAAAAAGCATTTCATCAATAAATTAAATAATTCGTAACCAAAGGGAGCTGAACTTTCTGGAGTAATTTCTGTAAATACAACATCATAGCATTTCAAAGAAACATAGGTGTTAATAGGCATACAACATCATAGCATTTCAAGGAAATAAAGGGTTGTGAGAGGCATAGGCATATAACAAGTTGCATTTCAAGGAAATATAGGTGTTAATAGGCATTTAAAGAGTAAATGAATGACAGCTTTGATCGCAAACGCAAGAAATGAAATGCCATGTCAGACTATGTAACCAACGATTACGGTGAGACAATAAACACCAGTGGTGTTACAATCAGGTTGTCTCAACAATTACTGTGATACTATAAACACCAGTGGTGTTACAATCAGGTTGTCTTAATGTCAATCTCATGTTCAAAAACCTCATCCTTCAAATCCTTCGGAAGATCTCCATTTTATGTCAGGTATGCAGCATGGTATTGTTCGAAGGGATCATGAGTGTGCACACCTGTTATCAAGGAACCACTTATTATTACAAAATAATGGACTTATTATTATAAAATAACTTACTAATAATGCCTAATGGACTTAGTGATATAACATAATGGACTCCCACTACTAACACACACTTCATATTAGATACTCTTATATCAAAACAGGAGTCATCTTCTACACTACACAACATGCAAGAAAAAAAAATATAAATCAAGACATACTCAACAGACAGTTGTAGACTTATCTTCATATTTAATATATTAATATGTAGATATTACCTTGGAAGTCCTGATGGACAAGAAAGGGGGGGGGGGGGAAGGGGTACAGCCATGAGGCCAAAGGTAAAATAGGGAGCCTGAATATGGGATAAAGAATCATGTTTTCAGGACGAGGATGTAAACAGGACCTCTCAAACCCCCTGTACACTTCCCCAATGATAACACATGTCCAACTGTGCAAATAGTTCCAGTACCAGGAAAGGAACACAATGCAATACAGGGGTGTAACAGGACAGGCAGCAAGACAGGGGCACAGTGCCCCTTCTAGGGGCAGGCAGAACCTATTTTCTAAAAAAAATTGTTTTGGGGGAGGTCAGACATAATTCAGAAGAAATTCAAAATCATGTTTACTTCTTTGGGGGAGGGGGGGGTCGTATAAATTGTTTAATTTCTGCATTCCCTCTCTCTTTGATCTCCTCCTCCTCCTCCTCCTCCCCAAGGTAGAGGTTAGTCATGATGCAATTATAAATGACAAAAGATGGAAAACAGAATTGACCCATTCCAAGTGCACAACTTTCCAAAGAGAAAACATTTTCAAGAGGTAAGAAAGAGCATATCCTAAAAACAGATTCGGGGGTTTCCACAAAAAAAATAATAGAAAATAAAAATTAAATGAAGAGACATAAAGGGTTTCTTTGGAATAGAACATGCGTCAACATGTTCAAGATATAGTCAACTTGCATGCATTATCGTAATAGCGAACAAAACGAAATACGATCAACTGTAGTAGTACGGACACACACAAGGCATGTTACAACTTATTTTCAACATTCAGAAGCAAAGGAATTTTAAGTAAATTAAGTCACGTTTTTGCAACACAAATTGAAGATATAATTACTTAATAGCTTATAGCCTTTTTAGCCTAACGACAGTCTACATCGATTGCTTGTTTTAAATATCAATTATAGTGAGTGATATCGACAAATGTTCATTTAGTTAAATGGAAGGGTGAGATGACCCATCACGACCGAAACTAGTACTCTTGTGTGGACGAACCCCAAATGTCAGGGATTCTACAGATATCAACGATAGTAAAAATATTTTGGATACCACCAAAAATAGAGCTACATTACATATCAAACACTTAGAAACCTCTCTGTCAATAATAGTAAGAACTCCGTACATATCATAGATAGTAAAGGCGACTTATATATCAATAATAGTAGAACTCCTTATACATCAATAATAGTAGAACTCCTTATATATCAATAATAGTAGGACTCCTTATATATCAATATAGTAGAACTACTTATATATCAATAATAGTAGAACTCATTATATATCGATAAGGCGACTTATATATCAATAATAGTAGAACTCCTTATACATCAATAATAGTAGAACTCCTTATATATCGATAATAGTAGAACTCCTTATATATCAATAATAGTAAAACTCCTTATATATTAAAGATAGCAAGAACTCCTAATATATCAATAATAGTAGAACTCCTTAAATATCAATAATAGTAGAACTCCTTATATATCAATAATAGTAGAACTTGTATATCAATAATAGTAGAACTCCTTATATATCAATAATAGTAGAACTCCTTCTATATCAATAATAGTAAAACTCCTTATATATCAATAATAGTAGAACTCCTTATACATCAATACTAGTAGAACTCCTTATATATCAATAATAGTAGAACTCCTTATATATCAAATATAGTATTGGAACTCCTTATATACCAAAGACATTGGAACTCCTTATATAACAAAAGCTCCATACATTTCATGGTAGTAGAAATTTCTACAATCTATTGTATTTCAAAGATAGTACAGCCCCATCTCATAGAGTATATGAGACCAACTGTTCGTAAATATATTAGGTATTTCATCAAAATATTTATTTCTTCACATAGCCGTCTGTTTTCGTCGGTCGAGGTATCATCTTTAATCGGGAGGAGGCATGACCCCAATTAGCAGACCGTGTGTCCGACTGTGGCAGACAGCCATAGTTTTGCTACCAGGAGACCCTCTCCTGTGATTGGTCGCTCTTATATAGCGCTAATTTAATGTCTTTACTTTGCTTCTTGCAGTTGCCCCTGTTTTATTTTTTGGGCCATTTTTGCTGCGGTTAACTTATGGAGAAGTTTTCATGAAAGACAAATGAAACTCAGAAGAAGAAGAAGCCATCCACAATTGAGCTCTTTTCCTGATTTCTTGGGATCGTCATGGAAACCAGGAAATTTCTCCTTTTCACCTTTTACTACCGTCAGACGAGTAACAACCAATCTATCCTGCTTCCCGACGCTAATTTTGCAGGCCACGATTGCTTCATTGCTGTCACAGTTTCACTGGAGCACGACCTTCGGACTTCTTATTCTTCAAGGTCAAAGGTCAGCCTCGAGTCCTGAAAAATGAAAAAAGAATATCTTACACAATTTTTTTTTCCATATTATGAAAATGATCCTCTTTTGGGTGAATAATATGCAAGCTATACACTTCAATTTTTTTTACAAACGAGATTTTATTTCAGTATAGCTTTTTCCGCCCCCCGCCCCCACTACTGAAAGAAAATGAAATTGGTTACATTTATCGGGCAAGTCCTTACACAACCCCCACCTTAATCAAATTGTGCTCCTTCGTCTATGATATTTCCACCTTTCGAAATCTACTGCCTTGGAACTGTATACTGAAATACCCAAAATTTCCGTGACAGAATATAGAACAGAATTAAAAAAAAGAGAAAACGCTCGAAATGGACTGAAAAGAAATCACAATCTATAAATTTGCTAATAAAACCAACTACATTCAGTTCAGATTTTTATTGGTAACTGGAAAATATTCATGCCTGACGATATACATCAATTTCGTCATGTTTTTCTAAAAAGTGCTTATTTCTTTAACTCGCATTCTCCCATTTCAGCGCCCCCCTAAATCAGGCGCCCGGGGCACGTGCCCTCCCTTGACCCCCCCTAGCTGCACCACTGCTCCACAGAGGTAAACGTTTGCTGACCTTGAACGTTGCATACTGTAAGAGGAATTCCTCGTCATCATCCTCGGTTTCGTCCAGACAGAGGTCACTCTCATCCAGGGTCTTATCCTGATGGTGTCTCCATCTGAACCTTTTCTTATCATCTCTCAACACTTCTTCCTGCTGGTCCATTTGCTCTTTGGCAAAATTGACAAAAACCTGTGAAGTTTCAAAAAATTTTACACGGTGACCCTGCTCTGACTGACGACAAATTAACCTTAACGAGCTATCCTACCGATTGGAGATGCTCCCCCAAAACAAAAGTCATTTTAATTAAAAAACAAAATAAAATAAAACTGTTAGCAAACTGCTTATCCACTAGAGAGCCTGTGTAATAGAATGTGTAAAAGTAAGTTGGCCTGACGTTTTGATCCTAGCAGGATCTTCTTCAGAGGCTAAATGACAAGTAACAGTAACAGAAGGGACAAAAACACGCACAGAATACAGACAGGTTAATGAGCACGGTGAACACAATGAGATAGATTGTTTATAATTAAAAATTATATTGTTTATAATTGTTTACAATTGTTTATAATTAAAAAACAATTAGTTTCAAACAATCAGTGTTAAATCATGCCAGAGGGAGGAAGCCATAAAATAGACATGAAGCTCATGAGCAGGCAATGTCTTCACTTTGTAAACAAAAAATCTTTACAAGAAAAATGAAACATTTCGCGCCGGAGAGCAGATTCAAACAGTTTTACAGAATGAGAATCCTCATAAAATGTCTTTGCTCAGAGATCGCGATTTATTTTGAAACAATTTAATTTTGTTGAGACATATTTACGATTCGGTAAATACATTAGTACCATTTGGCTCCTTAATGTTAATGAATAATTGGTAGCTACAGCTGATAGAAGCAAGCTACTACTCACGTTATCTAAGGTCGTCTGACTGACGGAGTAGTCTTCTATACTTAACATTTCTTTGATGTCTTCTAGCTTGGTGAATAATTCCTCGAGATTTACATGAACTAATTTCATGCTGTATTGCACAACGTTGTAATGCTCTTCCTGTAGAGAAAACCAAAACAATACAAAACAAAACAATACAAAACAAAACAAAACAAAAAAAAGAAGAATAAGAAGAAAGAATGGTTAAAGAAACACCAGACAAGTTTGATAAAATGAACACTCTGTCGATTCGTTTTTTTCTCAGAAATTAGAATGCCATTTATGACTGTGCGACCGTCTTTGAAAGTACTTACCGTACTTTCAGGGACCAGTCATGGATATTAATTATGATTATTAGTTTTATGATGCTAGATAGTCATATGTGTGCAGGAGGGGGAAGCAGAACGTCCCTTAATGTCAGGGGAAGCTATTCAACTTTCACACAGTTTCATGTTTATACTAAATATGAATATTACTTTCCGAGTGTTATGAACATGTCCGTAACAGTTTGAAGTACATTGTTTGCACTCAACCATATTTCATACAAATAACTTTATTGTTTAAATAAGTGTTTGTCTAAATATTTGAGATTTTCTTTACCTTGAGTTCTGCTTTTGGAAATGTGTGACTGAACCACTGAGAGACCTGTGATAAGTTTGGCCTGTCTCCCTTGATCCTCAGAGTTATGGTGTAACCGTCGCCGAATCGGTTTTTTAAGTGTTGGGTGCTCCCTAGACATTTAAACCTAGCGTTGACCATGATGGCCATACGGTTACAGAGGGCTTCACATTCCTCCATACTGTACGGACAAAGAGAGAGAAAAAAGCAGGTGTTAGAAGAGCACTTTTAAACGAAGAAATGATGGAAAGATGCAACAACAGCAATAAACAAATGGATATTAAGAAACTATTCAATAAGATTGCAATTTTGCTCAGATTATATACAAAGACAGGGAAACAGGTGTAGTATACACCTTTGCTTCTTTTCCAGCTTAGAGCAGTGATCATAATAGGATTTATCTGGATGCAAACAGTAAGCAGTAAATGGAAGCTATGCCAGCATGAAAGATGTGTTTGTACCTTTCCAGCGTTCCATCTAACAAGTTACAATACATAAACAAAAGATCAATTGAAGACCCAATCAGTTTAAAGGGTGTTGTACCACACTACGTACTTACTTGCCTTACAGAAGGCCACACACAGGACTGCAAGCGACCCACCTCAAAGTAATCATCCTGGCCAGTTTTTATTTTAATAGACCCATAGTCTTCAACTGACACCCAACCACACCCTCCTCCCACACATTGAACACCTGAATAGCTCACACGATATCCTTGTTAACGCAACAGTGTTGAATCCAGCATCCACTTACAGCTAAAGTTCAAACCCCAATCAGCTGATTAAAGCATTTCCTTGTTTTCTTACCTATGAGATGTTAACACCACCGACTTGCCTTCCTTGACAATCCTTTGTATTACCTTCCATAGAAATTGTCTGGAATGTGGATCCATGCCCGTGGTTGGTTCATCCTGTAACAAAGCATCATAAAGTATTCAGACATTGCTACATTGTATTCTGTATGTTCAAATTAAAAATATCAGGAAGTTTACCCATGAGACTAGCAATAGCACACGAGACAAGCAACATCAGTTTTACCCATGGGACTAGCAACAGCAGTTTACCCATGGATGAGACTAGCAACAGCAGTTTAACCATGAGACTAGCATTAGCAGTTTAACCATGAGACTAGCAATAGCACACAAGACTAGGAACAGCAGTTTACCAATGAGACTAGCAATAGCAGTTTACCCATGAGACTAGCAATAGCAGTTTAGCAATAGCAGTTTACCCATGAGACTAGCAATAGCAGTTTACCCATGAGACTAGCAACAGCAGTTTACCCATGAGACTAGCAACAGCACATAAGACTAGCAACAGCACATGAGACTAGCAACAGCACATGAGACTAGCAACAGCTTACAGACAAGTCTACAAGTTTTGGTGCTCACTGTCTTTGGAAGTGCTAGTATTACTGTTGGGAATTAGATGGAAGAGTGCACGCATACATAAGTCATCCTTTCAACCCATTAACCCAAAGTCATGGTTGTTCATATTTTACCAATCCTTATATCATTGAAATATTATTGTACATAACTTCGGTGTTTGCAACATTTCAAAAATCACAGGATCAAACTAAAAGTGTTCATATGCAAATCCATTATAGTAACGAGAATCATCAACCAGTCATTGTACAAAGATGTTTCATATTCTAAGATTAATCAATTATTGTTCATATGTGTCCATGATTATAGCATCAACCAATCAGTGTTTGCATCTGTTGCAATTATAGCATCAAAGTATCAGTGTTTATATCCATCCATGATTATAACATCAACCAATTAGTGGTTATATCTGTTATATCTGTTCATGATTATAGCATCCAACAATTTTACTTCATAGATTTCCATGATTTAAGCACCAACCAAACAGTGTTTGTGACTTTCCATCATAATATCAACAACGAATTAATATATCTTTTAGTTGGCGATGAACATAACATCAGCCTTTAAGGTGTTAATAACATCCAACCATCTGTGTTAATATCTGCTCACAAGCAACCAATCAGAGATAGCGATAGTGACTGACTCACCATGAAGATGACGGGAGGATACCCAATCAGGGCTATGGCAGTCGATAGCTTCCTCTTATTTCCTCCACTATAAAGACCTGATGGAACATCGGCATACTCTGATAATGCTAGTTTTTGAATTGCCCAGTTAACAACCTGCGGTGAAACAAATACATTCACAATTTCTACCTGTAAGTTACATAAAAAATCAATGATAAACATGAAACAAACTTTCTCTCCTCTCAGTGTTAAACCACATTATTATTAAAGAATCAATGAACTAAGATCACATCAAACCTTCATCTCATCTCCTTATAAGTTTCTTTCAAGAAATCAATGAATAAACATAACCAACCTTGCCCTATCATCCAGCTTAAAATCAATTATTCACACCCTCGCTAGGAAATATCCATAGGAAATGTGCTTCTTTGTGAAGGACATATCCATAGGAAGTGTGTTCCTTTGGTCATAGAAATGCACTTTCAAGAGGATATATGCCTACAATTAAGCCTACCCGTCTGTGATAATTGGGAGGCTCCATCCTCACTTTGGGATTTATCGTGTCTACAAGGTTTTCAGGCTTTGACCTCTTTTGACCTCACACAACTAGTGACCTTCACTAAAAATCAATCTTGGGTTCTTATACTCACAATTTTTGGGTTGCAATGTTTACAAGCCAAGGCGTTACCACACACACATGAACACACATTACACAGATTCCTTTAGCCTCAAAAATGACGGAATACTAAATTTATCCTCTCCTCTGTTTTTAAATCACAGTGAGAATTAACGAATATACATTACAAACCTCACTCTCCTCTCCTTCTACATACCAACACGCTATTATCAATACC
The DNA here is from genome assembly GCA_000934455.1 of Apostichopus parvimensis. Lineage (NCBI taxonomy): Eukaryota > Metazoa > Echinodermata > Holothuroidea > Aspidochirotida > Stichopodidae > Apostichopus > Apostichopus parvimensis. Next base: position 4,650 of record KN889828.1, on the reverse strand, counting down.
TGTGCTTGCAAGTATCCGTAGAAAATGTTATTATTTTCTGAAAGGATACATCTATTGTTCAAGGAGATGCATTTTCTTTCAGATGTACCATTACAATTAAACACTAAAAGTGTTCAATGAGATGAGATATGTTAAGAATCAATGAATAAACATGACCAACCTTGCTCTCCTCTCTTCTAATGAGATGAGATATGTAAAGAACCAATGAATAAACATGACCAACCTTGCTCTCCTCTCTTCTAATGAGATGAGATATGTAATAAGAATCAATGAATAAACATGACCAACCTTGCTCTCCTCTTCTAATGAGATGA
>KN889826.1:36641-47060 GCA_000934455.1 Apostichopus parvimensis | reverse complement strand
TCATAATTTAGTAATGGCAATGGTAGAGCAAACTTTCAGAATAATTTCTAGCAGGTTGTTTATGTAGCCTATTAGATAAACTGTTTCAGGGGTGATTGTGAAGACTAGTTGTAGACATATTTTTTTTTTTGGGCATTATAGCCGTCAAAGTTGACTATAATCTGTCTTATAACAATGCAAAATGACTCCACCCCAAAACCACTTTAAAAAATACATCACAGCAAGTGGGTCTTGAAATCGCAATTCTTTTCTAACCTGTAGTTATATGATATTACTCTGTGTGGTTAGTATCATTCACAATCACAAGGTGTGCATCACCATTGTTGATGAAATGTCAGATTGTAAATATCCAATATGATCATATAACTGCAGGGAACTGCTACGATGTTGACTGGTCAACCTCAATTGGTGAAACATTAATATCCGATCAAAGATTGAGAATCCATCATTTACCAGATTTTCTAGAGATTTTAAATAGTGGGTAACCGGTTTGAGGAAGAAGTAAACAGCCTTTTATACACAAACTGAATCCAAGGCTGTTTACAACAACATATGAGTTTCGGTTATTAGTCATCGAGTTAGTACTGCAAGCTACTCAATCTTTTACCCTATTCAGATGGAATGCGGTCATTGCCAAAAGTCAGCCATGAATTCTGTTGGATTCTCTCATTTCCATGGTTACCCGTAAGTGTGTAGTTTTGGTGTTGTTTTTGTTATTTATTCATGCAATGATGATAAAGCTGTTTTGAATGCAGACCGTGTACATTGGTGCTTTTGTGTTTGCTCTGTCACCACATTCTCCCTTCTGTTCCCCCTCTCTCTCTACTCATACCTTTGTCATTTACTACTTTCCAACAAGAAATGTCATATAAAATTGAAATTTGTGTATGTGTGCGTTTGTTTTGTATTCTGACCAAGGACTTGAACAAAAGAATTTCAGGTCCTCGGTTGTGATTTCTAAAGAACCACCACGTCCTCGGAAGAATTCTATTGTATGGGGTATTGTTAAGGTTAGGGTACGTGGATTTGAACAATGGAAAATACAATGGGGTCCTCGGTCTGAATGTAATACAAACATATGTGTGTGTGTGTGATGTAATTGTCTTAAAAATGAAGATTTCTTGTCATATTTGGGTAAAAGAATGTTTGCTGGGTTTTCCTGATAAACTAACGATGCATTTTATAGTTTCTTTCCGAAAGCATAATTTCAAATTATGACACCCCCTTGTTTCTTATGGTATTCTGAAAACTCCTTTTATCGACAGTTTCATTCCAACTGGATGGATCTGAAGATTAGTGGTGACTTCTCTGACGAGAAAGAGGTAGCTCAGCTCTCCAACGAAGTCAACAGCAAAATAGGTAAATATTCTCACCATGATGCAGACAGACATAGGAATTTAACTTTTGTTTTAGAAAAAAAATACAGTTTACACTGATGCTCTGTATGTAGTGTAGTGTAGTGTCGTGCCTTTTAAAAAGAAATTTTTTTAAATAAATATAGATATTTCTGCTGGTTCTTCCATTTGACCATGTTAGTTGGCCATTTTATCTTAGCTGACCAAATTTAAAATTGTTGGAGATGACCACTTCAAAAAACTTGGAGGTTGAATCTGCCTACTTTCATAATATTTTATCAGCTCTTTGCCAGATTTGATAGCATAGCGATAGGACAGTCTTGATTATTGACACAAAAGGCAACGATATCTTGGGTTATTCTGCATATCGAACAATTTGAACTTTCCACATTTTCAAGTAGGAAACCTTGTGCAAGTTGGCAGCAAGCTATTTAGAATATAAATTTTGTTAGCTACGAAACCTTTGTGCCGTGGTATTAGGGTAACTTGTACAACTCGAAACCAGTTTATACCAGACCAAGACAGTTTATAGGTATGCTTAGAGAAGGAGTTAAAGATTAGGAAATAACAGTTTCATCCCACCCCCCCCCCCCCCCAATAAAAAAAAATGTGAACAGTATGATAATAGTGGGTGATATCTGGTAATCCCAAATATCCAGATTTCATGAGTACTGTTATTTCTTGTTAGAAATCACATTCAATAAGCTGAGTTTAGAACTATCAAGTTACGAAAGATTGAGATACTTACAAAGCAGTAGGAGCTAGGGAATAAAGTTACTGTTCTTGTTTGGTGAAGAATAATTACATCAGGATAGATTCCAAATTAAATATTGGAAATAGTGAACAGTTTAAAGGTAAAGGTCTAGCTTTGATTAAAGTGGAATCAGTAATTCAGTATTGCCCCCAGATAAAATACAAAAGACTGAAACTGGTCACATATGTTCAATGTCTTTGATCACCTTGTACTGCAAACTCTCAGAATACATTTTCTGTTCTTGAAATATTTGTCCATTTTTGTGCAGGAGAAATATTTCAGGATTTTAACTTGAACACAGTTTTAGGAATTACTTATTGTCATATATGCTAATGCAGATAAACAATTCATCTCTGATTTTCCAACAGATGATGAATCCATTGCAACTTGTCTAAAATATCTGGCCCTCTTTCCCAAGTCTGTAGCTCCAAAATGGAGGTTGACTATCTTAAGAACAGCATTGGTAAGTCTCTCCTTATTTATGCATATTCTCCTAATTTATGCATATTCAGAATGTTGCATAACATGATTAGGAACCCACAAGACACAGAATGTTAAAAGGTACAATGTAACATTGACTCTCATTGTTTTAGTGAAGCATTTTATGACATTTTCTTTACTGATGAAATGTGACTAAATGACCCAGGGTGGAAAACATTTCAATATGAATGAATGGTACATGTTGATTTTATTCGCAATACTCCGATATTTTAAACCACTCGCGGGAAATTGTTAGCATTGAACATTACAAATTATTAAAGAGCTCACTTTTTTGTTTGTTTGTCTTTGATCAAAGTTTAGTTAGAAACTACCCCAGACACGAAAACCCATGTTTTGAGAGAAATCACAATATTTTTTCTTTTAAACGTATTAGCACAGGATTCATCGTTGCCTAGTAACCAATTGTTGTTCAATACTCATCATTGTGTTCATCAGTATGCCCTTTCTGTACACAAGTTTCAAGTCATTTTGCCAAATATAATTACAGGTGTTTTTAAGGCAATGTGTCAAAAAGAAGAATGCTGAGGTGGCCGCAGAAACTGCAGCTAGGCGCTGCGTGGGACGAAATCTTTTGTGCTGTGCAGTCTCACACAGTAGGCACTACAGTGTAACACAATGCGCACTGCAGGTCTGGGGAGATAATCTCTTTTCTCTGACATTGATTCAGACTTTTATCTGTTTGACTTTTCTATTTGAAATGGTCTATTAAAGTCAACTTTTAGTTGTGGTGAAATTAGAAATAACTTCAATGAGTGAAGAAACTGACATGCCCTTCACAGTGACCTCCTATCCTTTTCCTTTTGATAGTCTGATAAATCTGAAGTGGTCGTCAAGGCTGGACTGAACTCATTCCAGTATTTTCTCTTTCATCTCGGAGCTAACTACATCCATCTCCTGCAGGATATAGTTCTGTGAGTACACTGGCGAACATCATGAACTTCGTTGGAGAAATCAAATTAATTAGGATGCAAATTAATTAATTAGTATAATTTGTGTACCGATTATATAGTTTTGTCAAGCATGCAAGCTCTTAAATAATCTCCTTGTTAAACAGTGGAGATGTCGCCGATAAAGAATTTATCGTAAGAAAATCTGTCAGATTTCGTTTGGGGTGACACAGGATTATTTCAGGCAGTTGCCATTCTTAATCAAAGGCAGCATTTCCTTTTTCAAAATTTGATGAATTTCAATCATATATGCATTTAAGCACACACCTGTATTGCTAATCAGAAATTTTTATTGTAAATGAGAAAGCTGTTTCATGGTTTTGTTCCACCCAGGCCTCATGTGGATGGATGTTCTGACGCCATCGCTGAATCTTTAGCCAGAGTGGTTGGCCCTATCCTCTGTGTTCTCAACAAGCAATGCTCCTTGAACTGGTAACGATGATACATGTTTCCATACGTAACAGTATTGTGTGTTTGGTTGCACACTGTATTGTGTGTTTGGTTGCACACTGTATTGTTTGTATACGTAATAGTATTGTGTGTTTAGTTGCACACTGTATTTTTTCTATATGTAATAGTATTGTGTGTTTGGTTGCACACTGTATTGTGTGTTTGGTTGCACACTGTATTGTTTCTATACGTAATAGTAATGTGTGTTTGGTGTCTTACTGTATCAGTATTGTGTGTTTGGTTGCACACTGAATTGTTACTATACGTATTGTGTGTTTGGTGTCTCACTGTATTATCAGAGTTTTGGAGGGTAAATTATTGAACTGTGCTTCTTAAGCTGGCAATTGTGCCCTACGTATTTAGATGGTTGCCTTGGATGACCAATGGTCGTCAGTAATTAGAAAATAATTTCCATAATTTCCAACGAGCAAAAATATATAATGTAGCATATGGGATGAAAAATATTTCAGACAATAAAAAAACTCCTGTCATGTGGTTAGGGTGGGAAGATGTCAGTGCACATGAAGGCTACTAGGCAGACCAATACACTTTCCTTAGGGTCATGGTCATGCTGCTGGGGGAGCTATTTTGTCTTAAATCATCAGACAACAACCACCACCGACCATTAAATTCTATTAAATGATTCTACAGGAACGTTGAACCGAATCAAAGATCTATGCCTCTACCGGAGATAGTCTGCAGTGTTTGTACTGGAGACTCAATACCAGCAGAGCACATAGAAGCCAGAGTCGTCTCTCCCTTCCTCGCCCTGTTGTCGAGAAAAACAGATACTAAATTAGGTAGGTGACAGTCAATATATATATATATATATATATCCTCTAACGATCCTCAGGCTCTTGTATATTTCTGCATCTTGTTATGATCCTCTTAAAATCCTTGTCAGGAGCTCTTCTCTATTTCTTGATTCGTTTACCTATGGCGGCTTAATCAGTAGACGAGCAGCTTGACGTCAAAAACTATTTTACGTTTTCTTTGCAGCTCTTATCAGAAACTTACCGAGTATATTTCAGCACTTGGATCTTCAACATCCCAACACTGCTGTAAGTAAGGTGGTGAAAGCCTGCATGGAGCTGAGTACAGATAAACAGCAGGAAGTCCGGGACGAATTCAGGTAGCTAACTTCCATCATGTTGGCGTGGTAATAAAAATCCAAATAGGTGGTCTTCTTGTCTCTGTTAATAACCTGAAATGTTTGGTTGTGTGAGAATTGTATATGTCAGATGATCATTTATTCCAAATTGTGGAAATCTAAGCTTTTATACAGGGAAACGGGTCATTGTCATAAAAGTACAAATTAGAATCTGATCATGAACTTACAGACTTTGCTTCCAAACTACCAATGGTGTAGTATTAACGATGTAAGGACTCTTAGATTTCAAAATTTTGTGGTTGACCCTAATTTTTTTTTTTTTTTTCATTTTTCAGGAAAAGACTGAAGTTTCTGGTGAACAGTGGTAAGCCTTGTAGCAGCAGCAACATCAAGGCTGTCATTTCAAAACTCAAGTCGGCCTTCGATTCTGCCAAAGCTGCCTCCGACTGCAGACTAGCAGAGAGTGTGGTAATGATGCTTGGAGAATTGGGCAGGTAAGTTGTCGGACAGTTAAGGGAGTCATTGCATTTCATAGTACTTTACAGCCCCCCCCCCCCCCTTAACCTTCCCTGACATAGTCAAACTGATGGAGCTGTTGGCCTACTGGACTTGTTTGTCTTCTCAATCATTGACTTTGCCCCATAGCAACCAATTGTAACCATGGAAACCATGGAAATGGCATATTGGTTCTACTGTTTGTTTTTTTCAAAATGTTGTTGCCTTTATCTTTTTTCCTACAAACCATGCATGGCTGAAGTCTATGTCGCAGTAGATATTGTAATCAAACTGTTGTCAATCAAATATCTCTAACTTTATCTGCTCCTTACAAAGTATTAAAGTTGACGATTTAAGAAGGCTTTCTGTATGTAGTCCGGGGTTAGTTGAACCATAGTCAAGTTCTTTAGTCTATTCAAAATTTGGCAAATTCATAGAACAGTTTGCTGTGAACAGAGGTCTATTTTCATTTGTACTTTGCTTTCTTTTGCCAGTTTTTACTCAAGAAGAATACATTGTTTTATAAAGTTTAAAACATTCAAGGTTTGGGACTTTCCTGCATTTCCATGGGAAAGGGTGATGAGCCATACTTTCATTTTCTTGTCTTCCTTAGAGTTGCTGACGGTGAACTCTTATTGGTGGTTATAATTAGTTTGTTAGACAGCCTCCTCTCATCCTCCAATCTAGTGAAGGCTGCAGCTCTCCTCCAGGTGAGCCTTTGTTCAACAAGAATGATTGCAGGTGGCATTTTGGTAGTACCGTATTTTAGTGTTTTTTATAGAAGTTACCGATCACGCATACAAATCTCGAAGTCAGCATGACTAGTATAGCATGCGACTGTTATTAAGTCAGTGTCGTAAAATCACCACACGATCCGTAGGACACCGTGACTTTTACAATCTCAGTAACTTGACACAAGTTTGTCTAGTGTAAAATGATGATAAAGATCACCCTTTGCTTCCTTGTTAACTGTAATACAAAGCAGAAAAATTGTTTGATAGAAATCATATCGCAAATCGAAAAGCTGTACGGTGTTTGAAATTATTCCCAAGTTTCCCACTTTCTGCCTCCGTGTTTAGTTGAAAGAAGTCGCAACAGCCAAAGGTTTCACCCTGCCAAATCTCTTCACCAAGTTCAAAGGTCAAATCTGTAAGTTCACAGTTGATGCAATGGAGGAAGCAGTGAACAAAAAGAAGACAGATATCACCTTGATTGCTGACACTGTCGCAAGCGCTCTAGAGTTTGCCGACACCAAGACGTTTCTATCGGTAAGTTAAAACGTTGTTTGTATGCTACCACCGATCTATATGCCAATTTAAAACCCCAGGAGAGGCAAACAGTACACAATTACTAAACTGACAAGATAAGAGCATTTGTACATTAATGTTATTAAAAGTTAGATGGTTTGATATTTGGATCCTAACAGGATCACCCATAGCCCAGCGTACAGTGTATAATCTGTTCACTAAAATGGTGTATCGTGGCTAAAGTAGTAAACTTAACAAGTGCCCGCCACCTATAGTCACATTTGCTATAATGATGTTGAATATGAATGGATATTGGCAATTGAGGTGTAAAATTAACCCAAAGGCAGTTTGCTGTTGCTAAGCAATATTTTACTGAACTTATCCGCAAGTCAACACATTCTACCTTCACCTTCTACTTTATTATTTTATTATTTTTTATTTTTATCAAACATTTTATCTTAAAACAAAACAAGAAAAATCTATCACAAATTATTGTTTAGATACTCATTGTTTCACAAACAATTTGAATTTGTAAGAGTACGTCGGTATGAGTACACATTTGTCGTATCCCATCGTGTTTTGATTAATTGCCAAGTGCTCTTTCTGCCATTTCTCATTAATCATAATTGTTGCATTTTTTTTTGTTGGTTTAGAAAAATTTGAAGCTTGTCTTACCTCTGATAGTAAAGAAAGCTTCTGAGGTCTCAACAGCCTTGTTGAGGGTACTCGGAGAACTTCTGCAAATGGTTAGTAACTCCTGCGTCAATTCTTTCTTGTTCTTCTTTCTTGAAGTGGTATCCTTTTGCACTTTAATACATTAATGGTAAGTTCAGATAAGAAGATGTTTTTTAGGTAATTTATTGAAAGAAAGGAGATCAGTTTATTGCAAAGAGAAAGAGAGAGAAAATTTACAATATCTTGGGAGAAAAGTTTACAATAAATTGGAATAAGAATTGCTTTATAAAGATTCTTTGAATAAGATGATTACTGCTTTATCTGATTTCGTTTGAATTTCTATCTTCAGAAACACCGAGAGCTACTGGTGATCAACTTTAAGTACGTCTTTTCCTACCTGGTGCGCAACTGCTCAAAAGATGAACTTGAGAAGGCATTGTTCTATGTCCATGTAAGCATCAGCTTCACTACATCCAACTTGGTCTCTGTGGTTAGAGTACATTTGGTTCATAGAGCGACCGCCATTTTGCCATCGCTGTATGACGTCCACATAACCCTTGATGCCATTATTGGGCTGGTACCATTTATGATTGAATTAAGTGTAGTTACTGTTACACAATACACACTTGCTTTCAATGGTATAGGCTCTAAGGCATATTTTAAGTGTTAGGCTAACACAAAACAATGTGAAACTTATCTTTGAAGAGAAAAATATTCCACACTGCTAGTTGGAAACCTCATCTCAGTATCTTGCCCTTAACTCGAGGAAATGATTGATTGAATGTTATCTATATCGAATTGCTAAACCTTCAATTACTCCAGTTAGATACACAGTAAGGCATCTGGGATGTCGTCTGGGCAAATTATCTTCGAAAGCTCTACATAGTCAATTATTACCTAATACATTTGGAATGTTTACTAAAGCTTCCAAGGTTCTCTGTATGTAGAATGTCATCAAAATCCCTCTTTTTGTAGAAATATTTTTTCCCTTCTGTGGATAAATGATTGACAAATTATAAAGTAACAACATAGACATTTTCAGCTGAGGTGCGCTCTGGTGACATTCATTCAGCTGTTGCCAGATGCATTCATAAAATATCACTTAAAAATTTGAAAAATTCATATCTTTGCAATACAAACTGCTCTGAGGATGTGGTTTTCGCCTAAAGATTTCGAAAATTTTCAGTAATTTTGGTAAAGCATTCAAATTTGGCCACCAGAGAATCTTTTCGACTGTTTGAATTCTGTGGAAGGAGGGGACAGGGGCAGGGAGGGGACAGGGGAGAAGGGAGACGAGGGAAGGTAAAACTGTCTAAGCACTCTGTTATCCTTAACTGTACATTATGTTCTTAAATGCTTGATGTCGTGGAAGAGGATCACCTAATCTCTCCTTGTCTGTCTTTTTGAAAGTTTCTCAACTTGTCACTTTACCAACATAATTTTGTCCTTGGGAGCATTACCCATTGCCATGGTTACACCTTCTCTTGAAAGCTCTCATATCTTGTTTTGTTTTTTTCATTTTGCAGAGAGAGACTGAGTTTGATTTCAGCAGTCTGTTGCACATTGATTACCAGAGCTTCCACAACGAACTACTGCTGCATCTCAGTGAAAACTACTCAAAGGTCAGAGGTCATTAACTTGACATGTTTGTCTTAAGTATATGTGTTAATAGTATTGTATTGCAATCATTAAACGGTGTAATCGTAATGGACAGTTCTCACAGATAGCATTCGTACCTAAGAGTCGAAAGAGTCTTCCATTTCAATGTTCTGTTAGCATTGAGAGTATACTGATGAAGTTATTACACAGAAAACACAGAATAATTGGTTATTTAAGAGACAGTCTGCATGATATATGTGATCCTGTCACAAATTTATGTTGTACAGGTTAAGTGTATTGGTTTAGCATATATGACTGAATTCCATAAACTATGAATTTTCCACAAAATTTTATACAGAAGGCAACCCACTCCCTTCACGTTCTTTTCCTCCTTCCACCAAAGATGAAGTCAATTAGGAATATGGTTTGGTAAATAATATCAAGCAGTACGTACAAAAACATGAATTTTCCATTGAAATCCTACAAACATATATTTTTTTTTCCAATGCAGGAATGTTTTATGGTTTATTAAATTGTGGTTATTTTACTCCTTGTCTCACGTTGTTTGATGAATTATCAAAATATTGCATATCGGTTGAAATTGTCAGACATGAGTCGATCAACGTAGATTTTGTTCATGTCATTTTTGTTTGTTTCTTCTTTCACACCGTACCTTTGATGTGTCTCTTCACCTGTCAGATTAAAATTTGAGATGAGATATTTAAGACCGATGAGATATTTAAGACCGACTTTTGATTTGTTTTCTTCAGGTATTCAGTGGACTTGCAATGCTGGCTGCCAAGGACGACAGCTACAATGGACCAAGACCAATAACAGAAACGGAGGACATGGCCGACTTCCTGCAACCCCGACTACTCGGTATCCTAGCATTCTTCGATTCGCAGCTCCTCAATTCTCACATCCCACTGGAAGATAAGAAATTGGTCAGTTTTTATCAATTTTTTTTTCTTCTTATTTTCAGAGAGTACTTTATAATCGTAGTATAGTTTAGAAAGAGGGATTATAAGAAAAATGCTTACAAAAAGATTATTCCAAGTTTTGATTTCAAAAAATGTGACCGAATTTACATCCTGAAACAACAAAGCATAAAACAAGGATACCTAGGTGTGTCATAGTTCGATAAGGCAATTAATTAACAACTGTAATTAACATTTTGTCTTAAGTTTGAAGAAAAAACACCGTTATGATGTCACAGATTCACTTTTGTTTGGACTATCCAAAAAGGTTACGAAGGCCTCTTTCAACATCATACATGCTTTGTCGT
>KN889826.1:0-23165 GCA_000934455.1 Apostichopus parvimensis | reverse complement strand
TTTTTTCATGGGGGATAAGCCCCTCAAGTCCACCGGTTCCGTCGCCACTGAAGTCGAGGAGGGGTGTTTTCGAGCAGTAAAGAAATTACATCGGCATATGCCATTGCATATTGTTGAATGACACGGGGAAGGGGGGGGTGTCATGTGTCAGTGCATTGAATTTAATTATTGATATACCCAATATGCAAATCTGGCTTTCGTAAATCGTTTCTCTGGATTTAGTTATTCAACGCATTCAGTAGCGCAGCAACGTTGAAAATCAATTCCTGAAGCTAGCACTGTAGCACATGCCGCTCCTTCACCACATGCATAATTGAATCGCTAGTGTGTTAGCTCCAGGATGCGTAACCTGTGCTGCGAACCATGTGCTAGCTCCAGCTCCAGTTATTCTGCATGCTACATGTTACGATCTTAAACACAAATTCGACTTAGATTCGAAACAAATAGGCCTATTTGATAGAGCTGTTGTGGGGGAATAATTTCGATTAGGGTTGTGCACATTTGTCTGCAAAAACGACAAAAAAGTGAACTAAGATTTGGGAAAAAGTGGGGGGGCAAATGCCCCCTGTTGCCCCCCCGTAATCCCGCCCATGCCTGCATGAGAAGTGTCTCCCTTATGAATTCTTTGCTGCTTTAATCTAACTTGATAAATTGCTTCATGAAATGGACGATCTTTTGATCCGTTGATCTGTACTTGACAATTGTCCTCTTACTAACTGATCTGTATTGGTGAATGTATTTGTGTTGTGTGGTACCCTAGCTTTCTTGCCCTGCTTGCATCTCTAATTAATTTGATAGACCTATAGGTTCTAGGAAATATCATTGTTGCAGCCACATAATCAGTGTTAAATAGATTTGTATAATAGTTAATATTGTTCTTGGGCTTTTTGAGATTCTAAAGTACTGCTGCATATTCATCTAGTGAAGACATTTGTCCTTTTTGACATCTTGAGAATAATTGTTCGACAGCGAGCTATACCAACTGTTGAGATGGTTTAGTTGTTCAGCGTGAAATTAAGGAATCAATATTATAGTGAAGGGCCGGGTTGCCTGATGCAATGGTACAGTTTACATAAGGTTACAACAGTTCCATGCTGAATCAAAGTATGTGTCACCTAGGAAAACAAATATGTGCAATAATGAACATTTCCTATGTCACTAAAACAGAAAAAATAACCACTACCTGTTTGAATGTTATTTAATAGAGAAATGCTCTAAAGTGTTAATATAACAGTACACTATTTATATGCTTATGTCATTCAATTCCTTTATCATGTTCTTCTTTTTTATGATTTAATATTCAGAGGAAATTTCTTTTATTTTTTATTTAATCTGTCTTTTCTGTCCTTAGAAACAATCATCCTTCTGTCAAGCAGGAAATTGGCCAAAGTTGGTTGAAAAGTGCCAAAGTGGCTAGAAAGTTAGTGAAAGTCATTCTTTTCTTCTCAAGTCACATTATGATATAGTCTGGAGAATTTGGAAGCTCAAAAGCCATTCCAGGGATACTTTGTGTTTTTGCTCATGTCTGTTATAAAACCATTATTTTAATTACATGTCCACGTTTTGTTCTTGTCCATGACTTTCTTTAGAGCCCAGCCAGTCGGGACAGTTTTGCAATTCTAGTATCACTGTATACTGTCCTACCATATAACAATGCACTTATACTGAGAGTATGAACAGTTCCTTACCTTTATCTGATCCTAATGCTAATACCACACTATACTGTTCTCCTTACCATGCTTCAAAGCACTCGTACTGACAGTATGGACAGTTCCTAACCCTTTTTCTGATAGTTACGGGATATTCCTGCTGTCAGTACGAGTGCTTTGAAGCATAGCATGAAAGTACAATATATCAAAAAATTGCAACAAATTGGGTTTTTGAGCTACTTTTTTTATGACATGTTCATGTTTTGTATTTTTAAATGTCTATTTCAGAGCCAATCAGATGCAAACAGCATACAGCTTCCTCCTCAATGCCAGCTACTATTCATTACCAGAGTTCTTTCTAGAGAAGGCCGAATGGCTCTGGAATAAGGTAAACTGGACAATCGTGGTTTTTTGAAAAGTTTTACAGTATTACAAAATTGCTGATCTCCGTGAATGATTGGATGGGATGGTATCTTTCAATTCTAGCCAATGAATGTCAAAATTATGAAAAAACTCACCAATTTTTCATTGTTGCAATTCATACAATTTAATATGACAGGATTTTGGTGGAGGTCAAAGGTCGACGTAAGTCATAAAAGGTCAGACTCATATCAAATACTTGTAAAGCAAGATATCTCAATAAGCAGCAACTTTGGCAGTCGTCATCTTATTTGTTCTTGTTCTTTACATTCCTCTGTTGGTCTGAACAGTCCACTCTTTTTTTTACTGAACTGCCTCACCCTTTTCTCTTTATTTATGATGCCAGTCATTTTATGTGAAACCCAATTATAATTCAGACGTAAGGGTGTCACAGTTTCCAAGGAACAATGACTTATCTTTTGTCGACTCTCGTCTTTTTCTAATGTTTTGTGTTTTGTATTTTTCTCTTCGTCGTGTAAAGGGAGATGGACACCAAGCCCTCATCTGTCTCCAAAATGGAGTCGCAGAACACTTCCCACCTTCAAAAATGCAGCAGAATCTCAAACAGAGGGAAGCTCACGCCAAGGCGCTGCTCCTGATTGGACGATGTATGGAGGACACCGCTAAGTTTGAAAGCAATTCCGTCATGAAACAGTACAAGGAGGTCTCTGACGTCCATCCAGAATGGGAAGATGGTTACTTCTACATGGCCAAATATTATGATAGACTCATGCTCAACTTTACTGACAGACCTGAAAAAGCAGGGTACGCATTTCGCAAGCCCACACCCAATCCTCCTCCCCCCCCCCCCCCCCCCCCCCCCCTACCTCACTTCCAAAGTAACAAAAGAAAGTCAAACATGAATAACAAAAATCATCCAAGATGTATTCTGTCATATGGATTTGAAGTGAGTTCCAAACGTGCATTAATTGACAATCTATCTTTCAACTAGAGTTTGATGACCAGATTCTGGTCTAATGTTTAAGATTTTCAAATTAATATATTCATCTTGTATAGTTATGAATGAGAGGAAACTTTAACAATATGTAACCTTTATACTTTGTTGGATTGTCCTGCTTCAGAAGTAGGAAGTCTTTTTTTCTTTTATTTGCCTCTTTTGAAGTAAAAAATCTGCCTAGAAATGTGTTGATTTTATGTTGAATTCTCCTCCCTTTTTGAGGGAGTATCTACTATCTTTATACCTTTTCATGTTTCAATGGACATTGGCTATATCAGAACAAGTGTCGTTCATCCCCACCAATCTCTCGTTAATCCCTCTCCCGCCCCTTCCCCCTCCCCCCTCCCCCTTGTGATTTACCCTGTTGTTTTTTGTCGCATTCTGCCTGGTTACAAATGTTTGTTTTTTCTTCTTTTGCTTTCAGAGAGTTTGTAATTAGGATCATCCAGAACTTTGGCCAATCCCTACGGTACGGCAACCAGCATATCTATCAGTCCATGCCCCGCCTCTTGAGCCATTGGCTGGACTTTGGAGCCCACGTAGCTGAACTGGAGAACATGAAAGGAAGGACCAAAGCAGACAAAGTGGAAAACATTAAAGCTGTTCTGGGCCAGCTTAACGCAGTGAGTACCAAAAAACATACTTTGTACTTTATATTAATATTTATATTTAATAGCAACCACATCAACCCACAAGAACAGTTTACATTTAGTTCTAGCTTTTCCTTTTTGAACTTTTGGAGTTGTTTTATACTTTCTTTTCCTATAATGACATTTCTGTTGATACTTTTAATTTGTTATCATCCTATTAACCTTGAACACGTCACACAATGTTATTTCAAAGACCTTTCATCAGGCAGACCTCGTAAATTTCCTTGGCATCTTCCTTTATGTTAGATTTCAACCAGTCAGAACTTGAGAATGTTGTGCAGCTTGAATCTGCACTTTCTTCAGCTGTATGTTACAGCTCTATATGGCACTAGATATGTGACTCCTCTAAAACACACAATACTACACAGCCAATTCACATTCTCCCTAGTCCCAGGGGTGCAGTGGCATACACTTCTGGGGGTGGGGGTGTTAGTCCCCCCCCTTTCCACCAGCAGACAATGTTACCCAAAAAATCCTAGTGTACATTACATAAATACATAACATGTGTGTGCATTATAACTTAAACAATTGAAAATTCTTCAACATTGTTTCAAAAGTTGCAACATATAGCATATGCATGTGCATATCTTAAAGCACCCTCAATTTTACCAGCATTTCTCAATCCTCCCCCCCCCCTTGGAAGATGTTAACATCTTAGCGCCCCATGTCCCCACTCCGCTCCCCACCCCACACCCCCAAACAAAATTTGTGCTCTAACCCTTTCATTTGACCAACATGTTTTAATACTTGCTCCAGATGGTGAAGGATTTCACAAGTAAGCTGGCTCCTTACCAGTTCTTGACGTCATTCTCTCAGCTCATCTCAAGAATCTGCCATGCACATCCAGCTGTGTTCCAGCATCTCACAGTGAGCATTTTCTTCCTACGTCCTCAGGCCATCTAGATGGAAGAACTTCTCCCAACTAAAAAGGATGTTTTCATCCTGTTTTATTTTCATCAAGTAGGACACATTCATGGTCTCAATCTACTGTGTTCAAATCTCTCATACCTCACAGTGTTTGCAAAGGTTCTTGTGTATAGTATTTGTCTTGTAATTGTAAAAGTTTGTACAGAATCAAATTTTGAGACGAAGCTCAATTCATGTTAGTTGCAATTATGTAAAGATGGCCGCTGGAACGCAGATCACATAACACCAATCTTGAGGGTCACCCAGTGGTGATTTAAAGGAGGGCACCATGGTCAAATGGCTAAAGATCTGCGTCAAATGACGTCAAATGCGTCAAAAGTCAAATGACTTGCGATCTAAGGATCTCAGGTTCGAGTCCTGGCCAGATCATTATGTTGTGTCCTGCAGCAAGGCACTTTTTCTCCATTGCCTCTCTTTACCCCCAGGTGTACAAATGTGGACCAGCGAGGTCACTTGTGAATAAAGTTACTGGCACTGTTTAAGATTGATCTATTGAATGTTTACCTCCAAGCTGTTATAATATGTGACAGATGGCAATAGAACCCCAGTCCTTTCCACTAATGCCAACTATTCTATGGACCACCCCACTCCCCTCCTCTCTTCACCTCCTCCTTCTACTCTCTGCCTCCAACCACTCCCCATCTCCCTAGATTGTGTTCCCCCCCCCCCCTACAACACTGAATGTTTGCAATATCTTTGCATTATTTCCCATCTTTAGGAGATCATATCCAAGGTCCTTGCAAACTTCCCACAACAATCAGTCTGGATGTCCATGGCTGTTTCAAAGGTACTGATTTACTTCATTATTTTCAAGATATCTTGTTTCATTCAACAGTTATTTTTGTTTCTTAAAAGCATCTGAAACTATGTAAATCAAAATTGCAGAGCTAGGAGCCATTTTGTTTTTCTTTTGTTTTATCTATAACACATGAACAAGCACTCACATTGTAGTTGGCAAAATCGATTTGAAAGTGAAAAACGAAACTGCTGGGCTTCAACGAGATTTCAACCAGTGACCTCGGTACTGTGTTCTGTCAACAATAAACCTAGCCAATTCTAGATTGGTGGCTAAACTATGATATTCTAGGAGGTATAGATATTTTGAAGAGCCAAATTTCTCTTGAAATCCTCTCTCTGCCATTTTCCGGTTTGCATCCAATCAAACATGGAATGTAATGTGGCTCCTGACTGTCCCCCTCTGTCACCCAGCAATAAATGGTTCATAGAGTTACACCTACCCCCTCTGTCACTCAGCAGTGAAATGGTTCATAGAGTAACACCAACTATTGAGGGCTTGTTTAAAGCTACGCTGCAAACGAGCAAACTGATCAGTTTCCTGAGGTAACTGGTTTAAATCTTTTACTAGCCAAATGATATATGATTTAAATCTTTCAAAAATGTCCATAATTTCCAGTCTGGTTTTTATTTATGTTTTGGTTTTAATCTTTAATATTCTAGATGTCAGGTTTGAAAGGCTGCAATGTCATTATCTGAAATATATGGAAGGGTTAAGAGAAAGGAATAAATACAGGCATTTGTTTAGTTATTATTTCATTTTTATGTCTATATTTATTTTTCTTTACCTATAACCAGTCGACCAATCAGATGCGTCAGCTAAGATGTAGGGACATCTTCAGAAGAGCCATGCAACTGGACAAGAATCTAGAAAAGTTTATTCGGGTAGGGAGAAAACATTAAGAACTCTGTTTTCAATGAATGATTAGTAATATATTGTTTATACTTGCTTGCTTTCAATTCTCCTTACCCCATAAAAAGAGTGATTGAGTGTTACCTAACAGTGGATTTCATGCTGTGTAGCTTTCTGAATTTAGAAAAGTTTATTCGGGTAGGGAGAAAACAAAACAACTCTGTTTTCAATGAATGATTAGTAATATATCGTTTATACTTGCTTGCTTACAATTCTCCTTACCCCATTAAAAGAGTGATTGAGTGTTACCTAACATTGGATTTCATGCTGTGTAGCTTTCTGGATAATTGAGGCCACCAGTTGAACAGTTCCATGAATTTAAAAAAAAATTTACTCATTATAATTTCATGTAGCTATTGTTCTGATAACTGCTGGTTTACATAATCTAACTAGTATTATTAATTAAAAATGCAATGAGCACTAATTACTCCCCAGCATTTTGAAACCGACTGCTCTGATTGGTGTATTTCATAATGACCAAACCTTCCTCCAATTCAATTCAATCATGTTATTCTTCTGGCAGACATACAATAGAACCTTCAAAGAGACAATCATACAACACATATCTGTAGGGCTTACCATATTTCTTCGGTTGAAAAAGTGGGACACTGCATTCCTCTATACTATTTTTACACTTAATTTTTCTGTTATAAAAGCTGAAATATTCTGTGTCTTAATTTTTCTCTCTCATGGTTAAGAGCCATGATAAAACAAAAATTTTCAATTTTCTCTTTTGAAATTGTACGTGCATTATTGCTAGTGCTGCATGGTTGGTGAGACTTCATAAGGCAGTCCAATGTATCATGTGTGTTAGTAGTATGTGATTGTCAGGACAGATGTAAATGGGTTCCTATTTCAATTCTTGGTCCGGTTCTCTCTATATATCAGGACGCCACCAAGCTGACAGACAGGCTGTTGGAGCTTTGCAACAAGTCGGTTGAACGGGACTGTAACCTGCTCAGTATTAACAAGGATTTCAGAAACCTAAAGAGATTGGTGACTGACAGGTGAGGCGGTAACCATAGCAACTGGCATAACCTGTTTTGTGGTTCCTTTGTATGTACAAACACTTTATAAAATTCTTTTCAAACATTGTCGAACAAAAGGATGAGCAGAAAATGCCCGAGATAATATAGATAAATAAAGAAATTAAAAAAAAGCAAAGAGGTTAACTTACGATTCAACCAGACACTTCAGTATATCATTCGTACCAACAGAGCATTTACGTTTTTCTTTTTGATTTAAATGTTATGTCTTCATGTTGACAACTTGTCTGTGCAGCCAATCACCCAATGTTATAATCACATCAAGCAATAATGTATGATGGCCATGTAAATATTACATTTATTTGCCTGGATTGCAGAAGGATATGTATCTGAAGCCATAAGCACTGCATGTAAACAGGTTCTCATCACTAGCCCCCTCACCCCATCTCACAAACACCTGCACCCAATCCATGACCTATAAATCATATGGGTGTTTGTCTAAAAAATTTAGTCTGAGATCTTGAAAGGCCCTTGAGAGGGTCAACTATCTCTGATAATGGAGATTACAATTATTGAAAGAAGGTTTTTTTTGGGACAAGTTCCATCCAGCCCTTTCCTCAATACCACAGGTACTGAACTTTGTGAGAAATACAATTTCTATTTTTGTTGAATTATGAGGTGTCATTCTAATCATTTTTTTTATGTTTTAAATTACATATCATTCCAGGAATTTCAGTCAGATCATTGTACCCTTACAGTCCTTGATGACAGTGACCCTACCCAGCACCCAGACCGCCCACAAGCAGCACGACCCATTCCCAACGACACCAGTCTACATATCTGGATTTGATGATGGGGTGAGCTGGAGTGGTTTAGAGTATAGATTGAATGATTTGAAATATGTTTTTAGACCACTTCATTAAAAATTTGTATTCATCACTGAGCATTATGATTCTTATATCTAATTTGCAGATTTAATGAATCTTTTTTGCAGTACATCATAGGCCAACACCTACAATATCCATTGCTATAAGCTGCAGTGGGAGTGTATAATATGTATTTCATTCAATTTCCTTCTACGAAACACACGTAATCACTTTAATGTTATTGGCCTCACCTAGGAAATTACGTTCGTACAAAAACAACGGAGAACAAAAATTAGCCCTCGTGAATAAATATTTTCATCATTTTTATAAACATTTTTTTTTTCAATCCTTGATTTTAATGAATTATCCAGGTGGAGGTTCTGGCATCTCTACAACAACCTAAGAAGATTAGCCTCATGAATAAATATTTTCATCTTTATAAACATTTTTTTTTTTTCAATCTTGATTTTAATGAATTATCCAGGTGGAGGTTCTGGCATCTCTACAACAACCTAAGAAGATGAGCCTCATGAATAAATATTTTCATCTTTATGGACATTACTATTTTTTATTTTCAATCCTTGATTTTGATGAATTAATCCAGGTGGAGGTTCTGGCATCTCTACAACAACCGAAGAAGATTAGCATCCAGGGGAATGATGGGAAGGTTTACGCGATGCTATGTAAACCCAAGGACGACCTGAGGAAGGACAACCGTCTGATGGAGGTCAACGGCATCATCAACAAATGTCTGATGAAGGATGCAGACGCCAGGTGGAGACAACTACACATCAGGACTTATGTGAGACTAAAACAGAATTTATCGATAACATACAGTTTAAGTGAGAAGGAGTCAACTTTTAATATACAATGACGTCATCTTTGCCAATCATTTTTCTACCAAAAATGTCATAGTATAATCGATGGTAAGCTGGATAATTGAAATTCTAATCTGGCATGCTTGGTGAGGAGTGTACTTACTACAAGGTGTAGAAAATTTGGCAAGGAAAATATAAACATTTTTATAGTTGGTTTATTATTTATGGACCAAGGAGGAGAGTGAGGAGGTTGATGGGGAGGGGGGAGGTTAGCTTGCCGACCAGGGATATCTTCATTTTCACCTATGAGACTATATCACAGTTTCATAAGATAATGAGTGAAATTAAACAAAAGACCCCAGGGACTTCTCTATTTAAAGTCACACCCTCATCCGTCCTCGATAACATTCATTTTCAAGCGGCTAAAATCTCTTTCTTATATGTATTTCATACTCAATAACTGTTTCTCTAATAATTTGATGAGTTTTGCAGTTTCTTTTATATCAATCTCTTTCATTTGAATAACAAATTTAATATGTTTGTTTTTCTTTTTCTCTGTATGAATACGTTCCCTTTAATAGGCCGTAATCCCACTGAATGAAGAGTGTGGACTCATCGAGTGGGTTCCAAACACCTCGGGACTTCGCCACATACTGACAAGACTCTACAGGTAAGAAGACACTTGATGAAGTCTGAACTATTAGGCTGAAAATGAAAACCATTGATGTCATAAATTAAAATACCTGTAGTGTTAGAAGGTTTTCAACATCTCTCCTGAATCATGAAATGTGAAAGGTAATTCTTTGAAAAGTCTATTTCATCCTGTTCCTATGAGATTCCTCAAACTTTCAAGTTGAGTGATGTGTCATTGATGTGTATGAAACTGAGTTACACAAATATTGAAAAGTGTTTTGTGTACATGCCCAGTGGATGGTCAGGCTTATAACCAAGTGACAGATTTAATAGCTAACTGGAAAAAATTTAAAGGTGAATTCCCAAAAGATTGAGTGGTGTTGAAATGCAACATTCATTGCTAAACAATTTGTGTGTGGTTCTTGATGTTGATATCAATGTTGCGCCTAAAAATCATTGTCTGATCCTTCGATGTTTTAATTCCTTATCCCAAACAGACAGAAGGGGATCTTTTTATCTTCGGCTGAAATCAAAGCTCTGTTTCCCGCACAGTTAGAGTCACTCGAGTAAGTATAAACGACTGTTGCAAAATGGTTTCCAGGGATTTTGTTGTTAGAGCTTTTGGTCCTATTCAAACATACTGAAAATTTGTTTATTTTACATATTGCCAGCTGTTGTGATGTAAAAAATACTTTCAAAACTGCAACAGTTTGCAGTTTGTGAACAACAACATGTTTGTAAATATTTGTCTTTTTCATCTTTCATTTATATTTGCAATATAGAAAGAAATTATATATCTCATCTGAATTTAATTACCAGCCTGCTATTGGTAGGGCACCAATGCAGGCAGAGAAAGTACATAAGTTGGGTCAAGATTGTAACTATCAATTCAAGGAGAGAAACTAGATCAGTGAAGTCAGGAATGGACTCTGTACTTGCCATTATGATGATAAGTTTGTTCAAGAATCGATTCTTCCTCAAGTTGTCTGTAATCTGTAGCTAACAGTACAAGAAGAAAACTGTAATCAGCCAGTTCAGGAATCAAATCATCCATTATGTCCATTATTATGATAATCAGGGCAAGGAGAGAAATTTAATTTCAGATGAGTCAAGAATCAATTTGTCAGTGTCTTTACCTATTTAATAATTGGTCAGGATATCAATTCAGAGTTTGATGTGGTTATGTCATTGTATCGTACACCTCATTTTAAATGTCATTTTCTCCTCGTTTGTCGTAGAACAAAACTAAGGTTATTCAACACTAAACTCCTGCCGAAATATCCACCCGTGTTTGGGGAGTGGTTTCTGAAGACGTTTCCAGATCCAACATCATGGTACGGTACTTTTCCATCATCATCTACGGCTTTTCGATCAGGTCGAAAGGAACTTTTTTTGAGTCGAGAAATAACATTTGATTCCAGGAAGTTGTAATGTCATGTGTGTTGGTATTAGTACTGTGCTTGATTTAACAAACCAAACTGGGATTGCATGTAATTCTATAGTAAACCAACTGTGATAAAGGTAACCTAATAGTGTCTCTTAAAATTAATTTAAGGAGCATTTATTCAGAGGATTTCATCCATGGACAAAAGATAAACTGACTTTTGAAACTGGAAACAAGTTTTACAGACAAAACAACAAGTTTTACAGACAAAAGTTAGATTGTGATGTAGCTGGGTGACCTTAGGAGTAGCAAGTGATCTGTTTTATAAAATGAGCTCTAAGTTGGTAAAGACTCTTAATTTTAATTTATCTTCTTGAAATCTGATTTGATGATGTTTTGTTCTCTGTTGATAGGTATCTGAGCCGCCTGTCCTATGCACGTACTGCTGCAGTCATGTCCATGGTAGGATACATTCTTGGACTGGGTGATCGCCATGGAGAGAATATCCTCTTGGATTCAACCAGAGGTGACTGTGTCCATGTGGACTTCAACTGTCTTTTCAATAAGGTGAGAATTCTTGAAGCTTAATGGTGAATGAAGACAGGCTTGACCCTTAGGTCAAGCTGTGGTTATGCTTCAACCCTCAGATAAATACATAAAGTGATTATCCAATCTGATCATAAATCTAAACCACAAACTCTATAATCCTACAATTTTTCTTTATATATTTTTTTTAAAACTTTACAGGGAATACCCTCACACACTCTGTAGCACCTTTTCCAATTTATATGTGTGAAATCTTTAGTACTTCATGTGAAACTTTTTTTTTAGGAAAAATTGTGTTTTTAAGAGCAATTGTAAAGGTTTTAATATCCTTATGATATTTGTTTCATACTTTTAATATCTTTATTGGGTGTCTATAGTAGTTTTGAGTCCGATGAACAAAGTTTCTTTTCTTTACAGGGAGAGACGTTTGATTGGCCGGAGAGGGTCCCTTTCAGACTGACCCAGAATTTGCTGCACGGAATGGGCCCTTTAGGCTTCGAGGGGGTCTTCAGGAGGGCCTGTGAAGTAACAATGACTGTCATGAGGGACCAGAAAGACCCTCTCATGAGGTACCAAAGATGCTGTTAAACATTAGTAACTGGTTATAGCAGGGCAATAAATAAAATCAAACTATGCGTTGGTTTTTGGCAAGTAAATGATACGTAAGCAAGCCCTGTTAGTGATATAAAAAAGTCTTTTGTTTTTACAATTATAGTAAATTTTAGCTTATTTTAAATTTGGCTTATTTGGAATATCAATTAACTGTTATGATACAAACTGATGCAAGAACGTAAAATGTACCTTGGAAGACTTGCATTGGTGCAGTGTAATGGCAAAATGTAACAAAGAGTGACCACCTACGGTATGTTATGGGGAGGGGGGGTGGGGGGAGGTGGTAGACAACCCATATGGCAATTTCTTCACACGTCCTCAGGTTTAACTTCATGGCAGGTGTACACACCCTGGTTACAAATAATTCAAATATCTTTATGGTAACACTTAGCAATTTTAGAAAATTTCCATCTTTTTTCATTGAACCCTTTAATTGCAGTGTATTACGTACGTTGATCTACGATCCGTTGGTCGAGTGGAGCAAACCCAGCAGAAGCCGCTCAACAGTGGTAGCAGAATCCGGTGAAGTAAATAACGAAAAGGTAAAGTTGTATGGAAAATGTTTTGATGTACTTCACTCTTCTCTTACTGTACCTGTCTCCAAATATGGACGACCCAGAAGTGGGTCAGCAGAGTGACGGGTCAAAGTGCTACAGACTTTGGCTGGTTTAGGTAGGAGGGAAAGTAAATGATTTGCGAGGAGACAGGTAAGTATACGTTCCTGGCCAGTCTCTCCGCTCATCATCTGAACTTCTTCTACGTCACCCACATAACTCGAGGACCAAGTTCTACAGAGAAAGACGGTTTTCTGTCGCTGCTCCGGTTGTTTGGAACAGCCTACCTTCAGATCTGAGCAATTTGAAAATCTTCATATATTTAGGAAGAATTTGAAGACTTTTTTTTTTTTTTGCTTTTTTAAAATTTTTTTAAATTGAGTGATTTATTCTTATATGTTTTTTTTTTATCTTTAATACCTCTCTTCATACTATTGTGCATTTTTATTATAATTTTAAGCTTAAACATTTTTTGCTGTACAGCACTTTGAGATTTCATGGAAAGCGCTTTATAAGAAGTTTATCTTATTATTAAGTATCACAGCTGTCAGATATGTAAGTTTCGAGGTGTCAGACAAATCAAATGATGATGAAAATGGAAATGGATAAAACCAAATTTGAAAAAAGACTGAAATTGATTTTCCTTTTATGGCAAAGTTCATCAGAAGAATTTCTGTATTTCATTTTAAAGCTTCTGAATAAGATTAAGATTGCCACACCATAGTTCTGTCTGTTGAAGGTCATAAAATCAGGGATTGATCTGGGAGGGGAGAGTGGGTGGGTGGGGGGGTGATCTGTGAGGGGAGAGTGGGTGGGGGTGGGGGGGCAAGGCACCAGAAAACATTGGAATCTGGACCTTCAAGCATCTCAAAAGTTGTTAAGATGATTCTTTGCTGTTTTTACACCAAACATATTACAATTGGATCATCCTATGCTCAACTGTGGTAGTAACAGCACAGTATTTGGAAAAACCCTTAAATATTGTGATATTCTATCCACAATGACATATCATTTAACTGCTTTCCCAGGTGTTATCTGTTAGTTATTTCTTGTTTCATTTACTCTCTTCAGGCACAGGTTCACGTCAGAGACATCGAGCAAAGACTTCAAGGAATACTGAAGACAAAGCATAAGGCCAGAGGGCTCCCTCTATCTATTGAAGGACATGTAGATTATCTGATCAGGGAGGCAACGGACCCAAAAAATTTGTGTCAGATGTATGTAGGTTGGGCATCCTACCTGTAACTTAACATACCGTACTGTGGTAGGCTGGGCATCCTACATGTAACTTAACCATAGGATACTGCACTGTGGCAGGCTGGTCATCGTACCTGCAACCTTGTTGTACAGTGCTACCATACATATCCATAGACAGTGAAATTTAGAGGTTGTATTTAGATGCAAGATATGTTATGTCAGATGTATATTGGATGGCCTGGCCTTAAGTACTGTACTGTGTTAGGCTACCAGTCTGTATTTGGATGTAGGCTACGTTGCATCATATGTATTTTGGCTGGGTCTCCTACCTGTAACCTTGTAATACTGAAAATAACTTTGTAGTGCTACTATACATCCTCTGGGATGACCATAGATGATTTGTAATAGTCTGTATTTAGATGTAGGTTAGGTTGCCTACAAATTGTAAGCTCAGCTGTGCACAATTTTCCGACTGAGTTTAGTGGTCAATGGTTGATAATAAACATCAAGGGTGCTCAATGATGTGTCAAAACTCAAGAATTTCAAAAATGTTTTATGCACCCAAATGTAAGCAGATATGCAACTGACTGGGTAAGTTATTTTCAACTTGTATGACAAATGTTTTGGAAACATTGGATTGTCAGGCACATATTCTTGGAATATTTCTTAGTGGGATTCACTGTGAGGGAAGTATATAGTTGCAATGCACAAAGTCCATTATTTTTAATTTTGTCATCTCCCCTGATAAAAAAATATTACCAAATTTTGCATTGATAAATTAATAAAATGTCATCCTTAAAGAAATCCCTTTCTGACATCAATTTTTATCAAAGGAAGATATAGTTTGGATCTAGCTACTGACTATACAGACAAGTTTGATCTTCTTGAACATGTAAATGAATCTTAAGTTAAGTTTCCTCAATCCGTTTACAGAACAATGATACTTAATTTTCACTGCGAAAGGATTCAAACCAGTGACTGCTGTATATTGACTGCTGTAGATCGTTTGTACTACCTGGCTTATCAAATGATTTCGTTTGGATAATTCTTAGCCAATTTTTTAAAGCAACATGGATAGAATCAGTATAGCCATAATTGAGGGTTCATATAGCTCTCAGCTTGTAGAGCACAACAGCTGGTTCCTGATATCACTGGTTCAAAAACTATTCTAGCTATAAGATTTCTCTGCAATTTCAGAGTTTGTTGATATTTTTCTGGTCACTTTACTACAAATACATCTGCATATGTTATACTTGCGAAAAAAATGAAAAAGCTGACAATAAAATCAAAACACACACTTTTGGCTTCTTTCTTTTTATCAATCAATTTTGATACTTTTTTTTCCTTTATGTAAACTCGCTGTGAATACACCAGCTTGCATAATAGCAAAAAAGAAAATAGAATTTTTGACTTAATATTTCACCATGATACAATGAATCTCTTTACTGCATTGGGTAGAGTCAGCCCACACAGACTGTAATAAAACTTGGGTTAATCAATATCATATCCATTCTATGTATTGTTTGTATGTTTGAAATTACACAGTAAAACAGGTATGACAAGTAAATTATTATACAGTATTACAATTACCTCTGTAGACGCCATGATTCTGTCATAGACAAGGATATAAATAAAAGTATGGTGAACGTTTGCAGTTTAGTAAGAATATATACCAACATGGCTTCATAATCAATGGTAGTAATTATTTTGTTTACTTACAAAGGATACACACATGAGAGTGCTGTAACCTTGTCAGCTCGATCCTGCTGCTAGGATGGTATGAAAGATCAAATGTGACAGACTTTCGTCCAGTATTTACCTCGATATGAGGAACGGAATCAAACAGAGAAGCTAAAAATGGTAAATAATTGATCTAAAACTTTTAACCATTTGTTGGATTCATAATGCTGTATTATTCCTTACAAATTTCTAGGGATTTAGAGAAATAAATATCCCAAGTGTTACCCTTGACAAAAGGATTTCCTCTGAGCATCTATATAATTACACACCATTCTTATGGACAATTAAAGGTCATAATTGCCTTTACTAGTAACAAGAAAACGGACTGAAATATTGTTTGGGGAATAGCGGTAAACTTTCCTCATTTAACAAGGATGGCATAAGGAAGAAATGTCTTCCCTGTTATCTTTGATGTTTAATCATTGAAAAATGTCGCATTTGCATATTCCATGAGAGAATCAACTACGTTGGCACCAAGATGTAACGATGACATGATCTGTTTTTCTTTTTATAACAAAGGTTAATTGTGAATAATGGCTACCGATCCTCACATAACAAATCTGTACACACACCTACATACCACATATGATACGTATTGCTTGAGAGCAGAATTGAGGATGGGTTTGGTGAAAATGGCCCACATCTATTTTCCCACCTTTTGCACAGCTGGTGTTGTGGGAGAGGTTCCTTACTACTGTCACCTCTATAACAGTCTTTAACAAATGGACTTGAAATTTGTGATACCAGCACACACAACACTGGATTTAAAATTATTTCTAGATTTAAACCAATTTTGACTTAAAAAATAAAGCACTGTGGCCAAAAGCATAAATGCTTGGGAGGCTGCAACATCACTGCAGCCAGGCTGCAGCATCACCGCAGCCAGGCTGCATCATCACTGCAGCCAGGCTGCAACATCACTGCAGCCAGGCTGCAGCATCACTGTAACCAGGCTGCAGCATCACCGCAGCCAGGCTGCAGCATCACTGCAGCCCGGCTGCAGCATCACTGTAACCAGGCTGCAGCATCACCACAGCCCGGCTGCATCATTACTGCAGCCAGGCTGCAGCATCACTGCAGCCAGGCTGCAGCATCACTGCAGCTATGCTGCATAGGACTAACATTTTGTGCTACTGCAGTACCCCACAACAGGCACTGCTGGTCTGCAGAGATAATAATCTCTACAGTTTGATTCTGATGCTGCAGCCTTGTTGCAATGGAATCTTCAAATGATGCAATATTTCATTTTGCCACGGTGCCCTAGTTGGTCTCGACAAATGCTAGATTCCCGAGCATTCCATGTACCAAAGCAAAGCTTAGACTTTTGTTTCATCCTTTCCTGATATGAAAGCAGCCAAAGATGAAATAGAATTAACAAAGCAATAATTATTTCAATGTTTGTAACCAATTAGCTGAACTCCTTAAGAAGTTTATCCAAAAAATTTTAAAGGTGACAACTCATACAGTCACCCCCCCTTAAAGTCATTAGAAGTAGCACAGAAATATGGAAATAATAGTAATAATACAAAAAAAAAATGCTTAGATTTCTGGCTTCCCTGAATCTTTGATTACAGATGGTTATTAATTAATTACATATATACTTTTATTAATATACAGTTGATAAATATGTACATGCTCAAAGAGAAATATTTACGAGTAATCAAATTTTCCGTAGGAAATGAGGAGTATAAAATGTACAACGATTTGATCCATCATAGCATCAAACTCACAGTAATTGAGCAACCCAAAGATCACAGGATACTATGTAGTTAAGCATAACCTGCAGAGACAATGTGACGTCAAATTATAGCATTCTAAAATGGCCAACAACTTTCCCAAAAACCAATATCCAGAGGATTTCTGTACCCTCAAATTGCTTCCAGAAGAGGATGAAAAAATAGTTTGTACTGAGTAAAGAAGCAAAACACTAGAGACTTTATACTTTAAGAGATAATTGGTTCTTATTCTTCAGACACGCTTTAATCTTGGTCTTCAATTTGTAAATATTTATGCCTGTGACTATATGCAATGAGAAAATATCGGCAAGTTCAAGATGAAAATTCTCTCTTAACATAATCTGAAATTTCTGTGAAACTGAGCAAAATAAAAAGCAAAAGTTTTTCCTCAATGCCTTCTACCCAACCTGCCCCACTCCCTCCGACCACAACCCTCAACTTCTTTATGTGACCAGTCTACCACAGGATGGGTTACTTGAAGAAATATATATCATGTAATATACACAATAGGACAACATATGCCCCCCCCCCCCTCTCATGGCAAAGCTGCATTGCACCATATATTAAAGAGAACATTTGAAAGAAATACAGACAGATTATACCCTCCCCTTGGGCTAGCAATGACCGAGAGAACAGAGATACTTTATATGGAAACGTGGAAGTTTTCTAATAAACTGTGATATCTACGATTACATTAACATGAAAGTAGCAGGTTAAAATGAGATGGTGATATACAGTAGCAGAATCACCTAACCAGAAATAAAACAATACCAACAAATAAAACATGGGTTATGGAAACTAATAACTCTAAATAACTCTAAATGTTCTAATTGCTTAGAATGAAATACTAAAGATTTTAATTTTTACTTCAAATACTTTTCAAATTATATAAATCTTGAAAGAGTGATAACGGTGATATATCTGCCTGTTTCTGCTTCAGTTTTTATATTTTTTATTATCCCGCTATTAGGAATTTTATTGCCGCTACAAGGGATGAACTATTAGACACCCTTTATGATGATTATGTGGGCTGAGCCTGGTTTATATGAATTATGCAGACAAGCTGGTAGGATAGATGCATAAAGATAACACATAACATCTGGTTCGAAGTTAAAAATGCTGTAACATAATAGCTTTGATGTGGCTTAATAATGATAACAATAATAATATGCAGTGTATAATATGGACTGATGACTACTGTTCGAGGTGGTTTAATATTTCCAAACTTGAATTAAACCATTTTCTTTGTCAACCAACATTTCTCAAAGCAAACTGTGAACAGTAACTTAAACTTTCAAGTTCTTGTTACTGAGAGAAAGCGTTCTGTGAACAGTAACTTAACTTTCAAGTTCATGCTACTGAGAGAGCAAACTCTGAACAGTAAACTTAAGTTTTAAAGTTTTTGCTGCTGAGAGAACACTACAGAAATGTGGATGGTGGTATGATAGGTGTTTCAAACCTTTTACCGTCGCTCCAAACTTGTCATGGTCAAAACAACGAGACAAAGATGTATGGTCTTACTCATAAGTCCAGTGAGAAGCAGTTATAAGTCTTCTGAGCCAAAATATAAATTATAGTTATAAGCTATGACAACAAAAAATGAAAAGGAAAAGGGAAAATGCGTTTGCATAAATGCAGAGAACACAAACAAATTTTCAATATTGTCTATTGGTAAGAGTAAAGGCCAACTTAAAAACAGAAACAAAATAAACAGGTTTACCACGGCTCAGTGAAACCCTCTGTATTCATTTCTAAATTTAAAAGATTACCGAGCTTGAAATAACAACAACAAAAAAAAACTCTTCCCTCTCTTTGTGAGAGCATTCTTCATCCCAAACTCAATACTTCAGAAAAGCAACAAGGGTTTCCACGATGGAACATTTTAATGTAGTTTAGTTTTATTACATTTGTACAACAGTCCATCGTCTTAAGTCCTTTGTTGTACATTTATAAAAATAAACATTAAAAAGATTTCTTTCTTTCGGTGCTGGCACCAAATATTACTACCTCCTACCACTTTAGTCACAAGTGATCTAACGTTGCCTTCAGAACTGGCTTCGGTGTTGCCACCTACAAAATATGCTAGGAAGACTCAATAATGGTCACATATGTGTCAAATTAAATAATCTTGACTTTCTATAATGCCAGTTTATTGGATCTACTCACAATTATAGTCATCATTTGACTGTAGGAATTGATTCATCCAAGAGAGAACCTTTGGAAACCAATGTGTATTTGCTGGTATGCTAAAACTTTGAAGAAAACAGGTGCTTGTCACATCCTACCAACATTAGAGAGCTATATATTGAGATTTGTGCTGGTGAAACAAATTGAACAGGATTTAGTTTCATAAATGGTTGTATAATATGTGATATCATTTAGCTGCAAGGCTGTGTCAAATTTCCTCACAATTTATGGTGCAATAATTATTAAACATATCAAAGGTTTCGAAAAATGAAACAGTCAATCAATGGATTAAATGGAATAATAAGTCAGGGGTGAACCCAGGGAAAGGTCAGAGGGGACCAAAGGCCCCCTATTTTGAAGCTCAAAACAAGGTATCTTCATTTGTGGAAAAATTTTAGCACACTTTGCACTGTCATTCGTTACTTTTCAACGATGCTTTCTTACGCACCGCTACTTCATTTGGTAATTTCATATCTTCACTCATTGGAGGAATCCTGGATTGACGTAGAGATCCTACCCAAGACGAAATACAACTATCGAGACCGAAGTAACAGAGATATGGAGAGAGGGAACTACCGGAAACAAACATTGGGTGACAAGTCCCATTTTCAGACAGTCACCAGCTTATTGACAGTCAGTGTTAAAGGGCAATGATGTTTAGCTGTGTCATCCCTTGAGAGTTGAAGGTCTAGTGATCTATAACAATGGATTTAACCACCGCAGAGACGTTAACCAGATCTCACAGTGCACAGAGAAGCTGTAGAGCTGCACACCAGTGTTTCATGGTACAAAAAAAAAATTTCAGTGCTATATTCCAATATGCAATTGTGCTTGGTCGAACGATTGAAAACTAAAACCGTTTTGTCCAGTTTCGAGCTGTTCGGTAGTTGACCGACACAACCCCCCCCCCCTACCACTGTGCACCTGTGATATGTTTACACATCTTTAGAATTTATCAATGGTGACCTGAGATGAAAGCAAAAAGACGAGACACCAGGACTGGGTGTTAAGGCACTTCTGAATCCTTGCATATGGATCATTCATGTAAAGTTGATAATGTCTGCAATTACCAATCTTACGAAAGTTCTTCTTCTATTGAACTTAAATGACTTAAGCTAGACTTCCTAATCCCACGTGACTTTAATAGCTAGACTTCCTAACCCCTCTTGACTCTAGATAGACCTCCTAATCCCATGTGACTTTTGTTGCCTTTTAAGCAAGTTCAGTACGAACAAACCTAGAGAAAAGAGTTTGCTGCATCTAACTTCCATTACTTTATGACAAAAGTTAAACATGGAAATAAACAGGACCGCCTTCCTGCGAACCCAACGGAGGAAATTTGTGCTGTTCAACTAAGCTTAGGCACAACATTTTTCCAGATGCCATATGTGTTAGGCTACCCGACTAATACTTTCTGTGTCTAAACACCAGTGATTTTGTTCAAATGTTAAAACTTCATCAATGGGTTCATATAACCTAATTTGTAGAAAGTGCTTGAAAGTATAATCAAGTTTACCACATGACACTATCAACTGTGCTACTATATTTCCACCATAATTTGCAATGTCCATTTTGTTCCTCCTTTCTACAAATCAACTTCATCGGAGCTTGCATCTGTCATGTGTTGCGGAACGTCCATGTCAGTGTCCAGCAAACTCTGGCCCTGGAGAAACTTTGCAAGAGAAGTCGACACGAAAGATTGTCTGTCGCTGCCCAATAGTTCCAAATCGCTGTTGGTGAACGGAAACGCCGAGGTAAGGCACTCCTGGTTTTTGGTGAGATCCTCGAAGGAAGTCAGGAATAACTTTTCGCTGTGACACCTGGTCTTGAGAGACGGTTGTTCCTCTTCGTTGAGCTCTTCCAGTCTCTTAAAGAGTTCCTGAATCTCGCCGATCAGACAGCAGTACTGGTGGAAGATGCCGACCTCACCGCCTCCCAGGATGTGGGCGCTGGGGACCCACCGGAGGTAACAATGAATCCAAAACTGAATACATGGAGCAGTGCACTGTGGAAGTAGCACCCTATTAATCGCTTCTACAGTCTTTGCTTCAGAGGTCTGGGATCCCGAGCTAGCCATGCTAGAGCGTTCCCCCACTGACCCTACCTGGCTGCCATCTGCTGCGGACATCAGGGGCGGGCTCTTGAGGCTCTGCTGTGCGATGCCCCTGTAAATTCCAGTGTTGCAGCTCTCATGGTCGTTCAGCAGCGGAGCCACGTCGAGCTTGCTGCGGTACATGTCCAGATCGTCCCTGATCAGATAGAGGGGGTTGCTGAAGAGATTCTGGTCGACTTGGGAGAACTGTAGCGTCCACGCCCAGACGGAGACCATCTTGATCTGATAGCTGTGGTTTGGGTTACAGACCTTAGTGCGATGCCTCTCGTTGGAGAATATGAACGTATCGAAGATACAAGTGTGAAGGCTATCCCAGAGGATGATGAGGAATGTATCGTTAAATTCAAAGGCCATGGGGTACTGCCTCATCAGCTGAAAAACACAGTCTAGAAATAGCAGGAACACAGGACTCTGTGAGAGGAACAAATGCAAACATGAGAATATTACAATGTCACCATCCACAGCTACTGTTATCAAAGCAGCCGTGTGAAATATTACTTAAATTCGATTAAACACAATAAAATTCACATAATGAAATGAGAAGCTGTCTTGAATTCTGTGTTTCTGGTAGACATGCATAAACTAACGTTTAAATGTGTCTTAAATTTTTCAACTTTTGAACACAAAATGAGGTATATTTTTCACCAGGTTTGGTCCCACTTCGAAATTGGAGGATATGCAAATGACCCCTTGAGGAGGCTCAGAGGGAGGTCAACTGATAGGAGGTTTAGGTGAATGTTTAAAGCAAAAGTATGAACTCTGAAGCAGATTTCATTACCTGGATGCCAGGTATGTTTTCGTTGACGTTTGACCTCTGTTGACCCCAAATGCCCATTGAACTTCACAGAAAATAAAAGGCTTCTTGTACTCAATAAGACAGATCCACATACCAAGTATGACGTAATAATCCACCATTAACTTTTTGAGTTTAATACCGTGTTCAGAAGAAAGTGTCACATACACACACGCGTCATCACCATCGCATAGATTTCTTTGACCTAACCATGAACATTGGCTGCACGGCTGTTGCAGGTATCAGCTCAAAATAAACGTGTGGATACAAAGTAATCAATAGTAAACAAAGGGTCACTCACCACGTCCTCTGTGGATTCTGAACAATGGCCGGATCGAACCAGAAAGTCATGACCAGTAGCCACCCACTCTCTCTGGACCAAGCTCTGAAAGCCCAGCTGGGTTCTGTAGTAGGGGTCCAGCATGATCTGGGTCAAACAGGATATAACGCAAGAGAGGTCCCTACCAGAAGATTCTGACCAATGAAAATGGAGAGAAATACTTGAATAAAATAATAAACTGGTTATTTTATTAAAGCCTGTAGAATAATGATAATAATACAGCTACAGGCAAATGTTGTATCGGGTAACAACTTTATACAACATTGCACCATTGAAACCAAACCATTAAATAATTTTGTACATAATAGTATGTACCCTCAACCCCCCAGAAGTAGGTGGGGGGTGGGC
>KN889825.1:36378-46709 GCA_000934455.1 Apostichopus parvimensis | reverse complement strand
ATTCAATCAAGAACAATTTTCCAATCATACTCAGTCAAGACCGTTCATGTTTCGTTAAATTCTCTTAACAGATTTTGGCAGATTCAAGGTACGACTAGCCGAGCTCCTCACAACTGAAATCATACTCAGTCTTGCAACGTTCTTCACGTTTCCTCCTGCTAAGATTTACGAGTTACGACATGAGAAAAACAGTCCTGAGCAACTTATGGTTTCCTTAATGGAAGAAAGGGGTCAAATAAAGGCTAATGACATCACACCCTTGTTGACTGCTCTTGATAAATTGGGACTTCAGGGTTTACTAAGCACCCTGCATGATATTATCCCTGGATCCGAAGGTAAGGTGTAATACGATATATATCTGACTAGAGACTGACACATGTACGATCAAAAAAATGCCTGCAAACAGGGTAAAACGTTGGCTAGTCAGTTATTATTTTAAACTACGTTATGTGTTAACAACTAAATATTTGTCATTATTGCCAATTCATTGCCAAACACAACACAAACAAAACGACTTCTGCAAGTTAGCTTGCGTAAATATCACAGCAGTTTAGTTCATAATTTGAAACATTTTTAACTTTGATTTATTAGGATAATACTTACAAACTTTTGCCAGCTAAATGTAAGCTATATATTAAGTATACTTACCATTGTTTACGTATGTCACGTTTTCTCAGTGATAATATGACAATATATTAGTCGTTAAAGAATTTTACTTTTACTATTATTATTAATATTATTATCATTATCGTCATCGTCACCATGACCATGGTCATGATTATGAACCAATTGCAAGTAAGTAACAAAGAACGTAACAAAGACTAATATACTGTTGTAAAAGCTACAAATGTTTTTATTATTTTGAGAACAGATAAGACATGCAAGTTTGTACGATACCTCAAGACATTTTACAAACAACTTTATAGCAAGATCCATCCAATACCTTACATCCGTGAAAAGGTTTATTGTGTGAATGACGTATTTGTAGAGGGTGGTATTGAAATGCACGGAAGAGACAATAAAGAAAGCGAACGCCCATTGGAAGGAATTAGAATGGAACCTGTAAAACTAAAATCATACCGCGATGTATTTAATGATGACATAATATCTTCAAAGCGAATACTGTTAGAGGGCGATCCTGGTTATGGCAAATCAACGTTTACATTACAAGCTGCTTATGACTGGTGTACTGCATCTGATTCATCTCCATTGAAAGGTGTAGATATCTTTATCTTGCTTCCACTAAGACTCCTCCGTGGTATATTGTCGATTTGTCTCGCGATCAAACTGATATTGATGCCAGGTGAATCAAAACTAACAGAGGAAGACATTATGGAAATTCTGTTAAACATCCCAAGCGTAGTGCTGATTTTAGATGGGTATGATGAGTATCCGGACAAAGATATCTTTGATAAATCAGAAATTATGAAAATCATCGCTGGTAATATGTTTGCGAACTTTAAGGTAATAACATGTACTAGGTCTGCTTATTCACCCGATAATCTCGACGTGGAGACAGTGAATGTTCGTTTGACAGGTTTTGATGATAATGCAAGGGATGAGTACATCAGAAGAGCTGTTGCTGTTAACAATAATCAAGCGGCTATGAGAATCAATGATCTTCTCACAAAAAGTCCTGTGTTAAGCGACATTTGTCAAGTACCTCTCTTCTGTGTGATGTTTGTACATATCTCTTACGAAGAAGAAAGCGTGGTATCGTTTGCGTCTGTTACCAATTTTTTTAGTCACATTCTAACGTGCTTTTATGCGCATATGAGGATCAAAGAGGGTCTAGCTAGAAAACCAAATGACCATTCTATCATTCCAGATTATTCAAAGCTTAATAAACTATTATTTGATGCTCTTACTGGTAAGAATCAGCAGATTGTTTGGCAGAAAAACGATTTCAAGAACAGTGTTGGCGATGTATGTTACAATGAACTTATTACAATAGGTATCCTAATTGAAGACGACATTCTCAAGGTAAATTATAAACCAGGGATGGGGGCGGTTTCTTTTTTTCAGCAAACAACTGTTGTCAGATTTTATCATAAACTATTTGCTGAATGGTACGCAGCCAATTATCTTTCAAAGTGTGCAGGGAGCATGTTTCCTCTTTGGCTCCGGAATCAGTTCAAGAAAATAAACCCTGTTGATCTACAGTTTGTATTTAGATTTGCTTGTGGACTCAATAAGAAAGCTTCATCAAGAATAATCAAGTATCTGAAAGGAATGAAGGACGGGAAATCGTTCGCATCACTTTGTTTCTTTGAACAAGTTGGTGAGGCTAATGACGTAGTTGCCATTGTGAAAGATTTATTAACAGGAGGCGTGACGATCAGATCCACTGATAGTAGACTCCTTCAAAGGTCAACAATACAGATTCTTGACATTGCAGCTAAAAGCGACGTAAGTATTTCATATATTACTATGGTCATATCATTTGGCAACATTATACTTAACACCGTTGATATGGCTGAATTCCAGTATTCGTGCAAGCAACTTTCAGTTAAAACGTTTTTATATAATTGAGGATATTGGTGATATGAAACTAACTAATATATCATGTACAGTGCCGTGCGAAAGGTAATTGGCTTAATCCTCAGCCTCGCATCTCGTCAATCGGGGGAAACGGTAGTCTTTTTCTTTCTTGTTTTCTTTGGTTTCAACCGGGGTAAAATTGGACAACTACTATGGGTGTCCCCATCCCCCATTGGCAACCGCATAAAATATTTATTTAAAAAATCATGTGTTAGGAATACTTATATAAAAGTAATACATATTCTAAGTTTGACTAAGAATTAAGCATTCCACAACTCATTTTTTATCTGTGGCATTACCTCTAATTACTACTATATATCATGCCCCTGAAAAGTCCAGTTTGATCACAGTACATAACAGAGAGCCATGGTACAATGACAATATTTAAAAAGCCAAACAATAACGTCGCCACCTTGAAAGGAAAATGCGTTCAAGTAATCTGGAAATACATAAGCACATGCACTGTTTAGCAAGAAACAATGTAACCTTCCTAGTTCTCCAGGGGGATAAAAAGGCGTATTTCAACAACATCATTGAAAACACAAAAGAACAGAAAGAAGTATACCAAATTTCTAACCAACTAATGTACATGACAGAGAATCGGCCTTTACCACCGGTGAAGTCAGATCATGATATTGCTGAATTATTCTCGACATTTTTTATTGAAATGATCAGTCTGATTCGGTCAAGTCTTGCAACAACATGTAAAGTTAAAGCTAATACAAATGTGGATCCAAAGATATCTACACTTCATTTGACATCTCTCCCACTAGTGACACAGGAGGAAGTCAGCAAGGTGATCATGAATAGTCCAACAAAGTCATGCTGCATCGACCCTCTACCAACATGGCTCCTAAAAGAATCTATCAGCGAAATAGTTCCCATTATAACTGATATTGTCAATGCATGTATAGATCAAGCATTTGTTCCTCATGCACTAAAGTATGTTACACCCCTAATCAAGAAAACTCAGTTGTAGGCTACTGTGTTGAAGAACTATAGGCCTGTTTCCAATTTGTCCTTCCTCGCTAAAGTTCTTGAGAGAGTCATAGTTAAGAGACTTTCTGCCAATCTGAATCCTACAGGAAAAGCTGAAGTGATGCAGTCCGCTTACCGCCAAGGACATAGTACAGAAACCGCTCCTGTTCGTG
The DNA here is from genome assembly GCA_000934455.1 of Apostichopus parvimensis. NCBI lineage: Eukaryota > Metazoa > Echinodermata > Holothuroidea > Aspidochirotida > Stichopodidae > Apostichopus > Apostichopus parvimensis. The sequence continues at coordinate 43,017 of KN889825.1, read as the reverse complement.
TACAAAATGACCTTCTTTTAATAATCCTTCGACTTAGATTCGGCATCGCAGGAGATGCACTTGCTTGGCTACAGTCTTATTTATCTTTACGGTTTCAGTCTGTAAAAAGTAATCATAGTACATCACAAAACGTTTACCTGCAATATGGGGCTCCCCAAGGCTCTGTCATGGCACCAGTGTTGTTTACCATCTATACTACACCTCTTGGAGATATTGATCGAGCTCACGATATTTGATACCATCTTTATGCGGATAATACACAGCTGTATCTTTCTTTCAAATCACAAGACTCCACCTCAATTGAGAACACTTTCAGTTTAATGACTTTAAATGTTCTTAAACTGAATAGTGAGAAGACAGAACTGTTGGTCATCTGTTCAAAATTAACTCTAGCCAAGTTGTTAATTCCATCGTTTTAGATCGGAGAATGTGTAAACGAACCAAGTCAGCAAGCGCGCAACTTGGGAGTTGTGTTTGATTCGTCTTTAAATGCCGACGTCCATATTGCTCAAGTATGCCAGAGAGCATTCCACAACATCAGGAACATTTCGATGATTCGACAGTTTATTAACTCCAACACACCTACCAATTTGGTGCAGTCGTGTGTTCTGTCACATATTGACTATTGCAATGCTCACCTGATTTAGGTTACTTAAACATCTTCTTAATAAGCTTCAACGTATTCAGAACTGTGCTGCTAGACTTGTAACAAAAGTAAAAAACACCAATATATAACATCAATTCTTAAAGATCTTCACTGGCTTAGAATTGCGGACAGAATCCATTATAAATTATTGTCCTTGTGTTCAAAGCAAGGAATGGTTAACCCCCAGTTTTACCTACAAGAGCTTCTCCAAGAATACAGACCTACAGCAGGGTTCTTCGTTCAAGCGTACAACATATGCTATATGTTCCTACTGTGTGCACTTCCACCTATGGGGAACGTTGCTTTGGTAGATCAGCTCCACTGCTCTGGAACAGTCTCCCCTTATATGTCAACTTTCCAGAAAGAAAATTATTCATTAATGCGTATCCATTTGTTTGATAACTGTTGTGTCCATTTTGGGTAATTTGCTCCTGCAGCGCTTCTGAGCAGTGTTTTTAACTGGATAAAAGCGTTTACAAATTCTTATATTATTTATTTATATAGGAAACTGTTTAATGATCCTGAAGGCACTAGCTCTCTGTTATAAAATGTAATTGCCAATGTCAATCCCATACAGTTTCTTAACCCTACTTAAATAATTTTTAAAATATTGTATTATTCTAGTAGACTCTATTGCATACTAGAGAAGACTCTATTACATTTTGAACTGACTCTTGTGTATCTTATTGTTTGTTCCGCCAGCCAGCTCGTGTATTTTCTTTAAGTTCAATCTGCTGTTGATTTTAGCAGCACATATGCACTCACGCTGTTACAAGAACCAAATATAATATGAATTGTAATGTAGTATATTCGCAGTGATAGGGCAAATGCAATAAACACACGAAACCTGTTTGCAGTGACACGCTATTGGAGAAAGCTGTTTCAAAAGCATTGCACCTTAATCGATATTAACCGTTACTCTGAAATTACGATCAGAACGTAGTTTCTAATAAGTCTAGCTATTACATTGGCATGTATTACATGAAACACAGCAACAAGGGTGTAATCTAACCGACAATTAAGTAACCAACAATCCCAGTCTACTGAATACTACCATCGTTTGAAGATATGCATGGTAAATTCACGCTGTAGGTGTTTAGCATTTTACGTATTCAATCCAATTCGCCCGACATGGAGTTACAATCTACAGTACTGTGAGATTATGAACCATACTGATTGTTCTAACTAATCATTGGTAGTCCTTTGAAGTTACGTTATCAAACATTAGAACATCACTTTTCACCTTCCGGTTAATACTTTAGTTTCATGCGCAAACAATCTTTGGAAGTATAAATTAATAAATGATGTAACGCGACTATAAAACAATAGTACGGTATATCATTAAGAACTGTCTGGAAAAACAATGCCTCGAATGAATGCCTATTTCGGACCAGACAGCAAATTTGCAGTGCGTTTTTGATGATGCTACATGAATAATCTATATATGAAAGTGACACACTAGGCTGTAGCGTCTAGCCAGGATGAACAACATATTTCAATATCAGTAGTACGGCAATATGCCTTGAGATATAATTAACAATATTAACATTGGCAGCAGATGACCGAGATGGAAACTAGCTTTTCTTGTATTCAGCATACAGATCGAACTCTACCGGCCAAAGGTAGAGGGCTTCTTTGTTCTTCTACTTAATGTGGCACACCTACAAGCCGTGCATTAAGCAGGCGCCGGGTGATGTTTACCCCCTGGTCCCCAAGGTTTTGACAGAGACGAGAATTCAAAGATGCATACAGTATATGTGACTATGCCCGAACCATAACAAAGAGTTAATACACAATACAATGATAACTGCGAGCAAACACAGTGTATGTGAACGTATGATATCATGGTACACATTGCATTAACTGGATTCCTCACCGCTTCCAGAAAGTAGCGTCGACGATCTCTTCGTCTCATTCTAAGTTGGTATAGTTCTATTTCAAGATAAACGAGTATGATCTTTCTCTCCTCCGGGTTTTAAGTACTATAGCCACGGTTATGCGCTCCGTTTATGCAAATGGTGTACTGTTTAGATGTTTCTCTCCATTTGAATTACTTGATAGGATATTTGAGTTCCAAAAGGATAAAATATCCGATTCTCCCGTAAAAGAATGTATAGCATAGTGGGAGTAAGAATTTGATGCTAAGTCATGTCAATTATGGATTGTGTGCCTTAAACGGAGTAATAATGAGTACAGAAATCCACTATTATTTGATTTCATAATTAATATTTTATATAAATTACTTACATAAATTAGTCATTGTTATATTTATAACAATGTCTTGCCATGACACTCTTAAATGGCTTAATGGCTTCTATGTCATCAGAGTTATTACACTCGTCCTACTTTTACTCTGTCCCGCTTTTCTTAAGCTTTTTCGGCCCCTTCTCTTTTTTCACTTTCAAATCGACAAATACTGTATTTATACACGCCATCTTACCCTGAGCCATCAAATTGAAAGCAGCCGCAAACCGAGACAACTACTTGATCGAGGGTACTACGAACATACATTAACCAGAGAGTTAACATTGCCATGATTTAAACCGATTCTATCACGTATTGTTTGTTTCCGTCAGATTCCCATCACCATGGTGTACCTCAACAAATCTTTCAAAGAGTGTGAAGGAGATGTTATTGTACTTCACTCTGGACTTAGATTGAACAAATTATTGACGGTAGAAAAGATACACATTGAGACAGAGCAAGTAAATAGGGAGCCTAGGATACTAACAGAGGACGACGTTACGATGATATTACGTTATGGACTACGTTCTGAACATTTAAGGGAGCTGTCGTGAGTATAACTTTGGTTAACGTGACTTTGGTTAACGTTAGAATGTTCGTTTGATTTATATACGCAACGTCTTAGATCCCTCACTGTGGTATGTATGTACTAGTAGTGTTATAGAATAGCAACAGAAAAAATACGTATGTTTCTTGCATCTCCGCATGAGTTATTCACTAATAAACAGTGCGATGAAAGTTCTAGAAAATTATGATTACTTCTGGAGAGTTATTGGAACTCGAGAAAATGCTGGGAATTTCCAGGGAACGTAAGGTTTTAAAAGTACACATTTGACTGTGTCATAACACTCCCCCTCTTACAAGAAGAAAGTTGGAGTTTGATGAGAATTTTTCTTTCTTATTTTGCATTCATCGCACTGGTTCAGCTTTGTACATCAACGTAGTTGTATAGAGTAACTGACATTAACGAAACGTAAGCAACCCTTGAAATGGTATCAGCAATAACATCTCGAATATGCTTTATCTCCAAACTATACTTTTGCAAACTTAAACTCCATCCAAAATCGATGAATGTTAATCTTTAATGCTCATTGTACACAATAATCGGAAACATAACTACATTTAAGTCTGCATCAAAATACCGTATAAAGTCAACAGTAATGCTAACGTTACTTTTTCAACCGTAGAGTTATTTGTTCATGTTTGTTGAATTTCTTTAAACACTAAACAAACTGGTTGGTTATTAACTTAATCCGTCTCTTGAAATAATACTCCACGAGCAGAATCATCACTGCCATTTACTGCAATTTTGTACGTACAATGTGGATTACTTCCTCCACACGACTCAACCGACATACTCAAATCATCAGCTTCACATTTAATACTGTAGTCATCGTTCGGTTTAGTATTTGAACAGACACTTTATTAGAAAGTAATTCACGCAGCTGCATAGGTGCAAAGAATGATTGCAATATGTTTTTTTTTAAGTTATACTTTTTTTTATCACAGGTTCCTTGCATATTATCACTTGAACAACAGTTCCATAATAAAACTTGGAACAACTTATAGTTTTATTTTTCCCTTTTTGGGAATTTATCGTCATTTTTCTCTAGGTCAAAGTGCATGGGACTCACGATATAAGCAGATAAAGGTGTTTCTTCGTTTGTAACGCGCGTAAGCGGGTTACATAGGACAAACATTAACACTACCATACAAGGGCACCTGTCAGAATTATAAGGTTGAGATAAATATATAATTCTACCTGAACGCATGTATAATCCTTGCTTCATGGCGCAATTTATAATGCACTTATATAACATGTATCACCCTTAATAACAGTCAAGTGACGCATATTCTATTCTAATAGGCTAGTGAAAAACTTGTGTCTTACTACTCTGAGTCTCCTGGGATTCCAAGGTAGTTGGAAGGTTTATGGTGTCTTGATAACATTGAAACACTTACTTTACTTATGCTCGATAGCTAAACTCATATCTTCATTTCTACTCAAAAGGTTCGTAAGTTGCATGTTGCCTCTCTCCTTCTCATCGGAGTCACTTCCTATAGATATGAGGTCAAGGGACATTAAAGGTAAATCAGCAATTTTTTGTAAGGCAGTTGTTAAGGAAGTGAATCATAATATTTAGAAATCCTTCCCCGGATCAGTAATAGACATTAAACAAGTTAAACTAATCCATCTGCCTCTAATGATTTAATTTCATTGTAATGAGCATATGAAGGAGATTTCTTTCCCACAAAGAACAATTTTCCTTTAAGTTCAATTCGACATAATGTTTAATTACAACTTGCTTTGGAATATTAGCGCTATTTTACAATTGATTACCCATATATTTTTCTGGTAGCTATTCTGGTAGTTATTAGTTTTCCGAAAATGTTGTATATGTATAGTTCAAATACGTCAATATAGCATTCCGTATCGTAAATGCATGTGTTCATTTTCATTGTTTTAACTCGGTAAAAGTTTGTAAATCTGAAAATAACGTAGTGAATGACTTTATTTCTAATTTCGAACTAATCATGTGTCAGATTTTAAGTAATAATGATCAAGAAGATTATGATAGCCTTAGTAAGCTTTCGAAGACCATTTCCAGAGCACTCCTTTGAGCTCATACTTTAATATAATGCATGAAGACTCAATCAGTGAACATAGGTTACATTTAATGAAATGTATAGGCATATCTCGGAAATGACTCATCCATTATAAGTTCACTTAGTTGATTGTGAAAAATTGTAAATACTTTTAAGTTAATATGTTACAAAAAAAAATAAACTCACATAAATATTATGTCTATGAGTACTGATGGATCATGCACCTTCTTTTCATGTGTAGTGTATTGGACTCTACAAGACAGTGAAGTTCTATTAAATGTTCCATCTGGCCAGTGGGAGGTAAGTGTACCCAGAAACTGGTTGTCATAATGTATAAATAATATTTATTGTTCTTCTTGATATACACTTGGATATTGGCAAAATTATATAGTTACTTCTTTTTCTGGCTGGTATTTGTTTCTGCTTCTAGACTACCGTACAGCTTCTATCTATACGAGTTGGTAACTGATAGTCTTTAAACGATAATTAAAAGTTTACGTTATGTTTTGTCCATGATATTTATAGTTCTAGTAAACAATGTTTGCGTTCATTTCTACATGATGACCATATTTCTCATTAAACCCGTATTCCTTTAGTTCAACACTGACCTTACTCATAAACATATATATTCATTACGTTAACAGGTTAAAGACAAGGAATCCCTGCGTCAACTTTGTTCCGGACAGGTCGTTATCAAAGACAGGGATCGCTATGTACAACAACTGTTAACCATCATATCCATACAAACTGCATCAAACCATGACGTAAGATCAACGTTTTTAAATTAAATACTTTCATTGACCTTTGACCTCCACCAAAAATTATAGGTTTTTTGCACTTCATATACTTATTAAATATCAGATCTGTCCAAGCTTAATTTCTTCAAATATCGTGTGTACACAGTTTTCACAATTTAACCTCTAGAGACCTCAAATTACCGTTGACCTCCACTAAAAAAACAATAAGCTTTTTTTTAAATTAATCTGGTTCTTCTACACTTCTCCAGATATCATGTTTTAAAGCTAGGCGTCACGAAAGCACAAACACGCCAATATGAATGCAAAGGTTACGATTTTCATCGAAACCAAATGGCATAACTTTTAGCAAATTTAACTTAACCTGCACTGTAAATGACTTTTCCT
>KN889825.1:15326-25359 GCA_000934455.1 Apostichopus parvimensis | reverse complement strand
TTTGACAGGAGTTACTTGTAATGTAATAAAGTCATACAAATAATGAACTTGTAATTACCCCCCCCCCCCTTTGACCAACATTAATTAAAATTATTTATGACATTATTATGAAAGATCCATTTTTCTCGCCCACAAGAGAATTTTACATCCCAGGATGGATAATTCTGTATATGGCCTAAAGTGCCATGCAATACATCAATTGAGCTGACCAGTAATGTCAATTTCTGGTAGACTTGCGGTGAAAGATAAGGACCTTTATTATGAACAATCAAGTTGTCAATAGTTAGTAAAATGTCAAAACAGGTTGAATAATAACTGATTAAGACAATAACAAAGTTTCTGATTTGCCGCAAAAGTTGTCTCAGTACAACAAAAGTTGTCATAAGTTTTTATTTGTATTTAATAATCACTTTGCAACCCAATATTTCGTCCTATTACATGCAGGACCATTTTTTCAATATTTGTTTAATGTAGCACATTGCGTTTTTCTTAGAACCTCGTCTTGTCAGGAAATTGTGATGATTTTGCATATTACCAAAAATGTTTAATTTAATCACTCACATTAAATGAGTGGTAAACACAATCACACAAAACGCTGTAAGATTGTGACATAATCCGGGCCCTAACATGTCAAAGTTGGAACAACAAGTTTGTTTTGTATGTTAATTATGCAATTAATCCTTAAATTAGGGTACAATTGCCAGAGTAAGAAATAAATATATTTTACCATAAGCTATCAGATGATGGTCTGTTATAAAATTAGTTGCAAAATTGCCGAAACGCAATGTGCCACAAGTATAGTGATAAATCTTTGTCAAGTAAAATGTAAATACGTAACACAATTAATTAGGTTTAGGAAAACTGATGAGGAAAGTAACATTCTGATTTGCTTTAACCTTTATCTTGCTGTAGGCGACATGTTATTTAAACGTTATATATATGCCGAACGAGTGCCCCCATTTGCATTCCTAGCTTAAATTCTAGATTATGGTAGCGGTAGGCTAGAACGACTGTTTTTCCACCTATTGGTCGAACTCACGTGGCCGCTCCTGCAGAGCTCTATTGAAGCCAATATGGAGCCTGCCCTCTAATAAATTCAGCATGATAAGGGTTAATCATGGATTCGATAGATATTACATTACATACTCAGGCACATACATGTATCTGCCATAGATTTGATTTACCGATGGCAACAAATGATACGGATTGATAAAGCTTTTTTATACCAACGACGCAAACATTTATTAATTTAAATAAAGCCCTCCCAATCAATATAAACTGCACGATTAAAAATGAATATCACAGGTCACCAGGATACTTATTGTAATGTGCATACAAAACTCATTTGTCACATTAATAAACTTCCACTCTATACTGTAGAATTGTTTAGGAAACATGCTAATTTATTGAAAAGTATTTTGTGATGTTATTTGGATAGGAAGACAGTCAACAACCAGGATGCTATAGCACATGTCATATGATACTAAGTTTGCATTGAGACGTACAGTATCACACAAGAAGGATGCTGCTACAGTATAGTACAATAGTAAGGAAGCACACAAGAACTCCAGTCATGATGAATAAAGACTAACTCACTAATCTCTAATCTTTTCATCAAATGTCCTTACTCTCCGTGGGGTCTTCAGTTTGTCACTCAATTTCATGCAGAATTTCTGCTACAGTATAGTACGGCAGTACAATAGCACACAAGAACTCCAGTCATGATGAAGAAAGACTAACTCACTCTCTAAACTATTCAACACATGTCCTTACTCTCATTGGGGTCTTCAATTTGTCACTCAATTTCATGCATAATTTCTGAATGAAGGTGTATGTTTCAAGCGTAGTCGTGGTGTAGTGAATGTTGCAGGCGTACAGGAGTCCGAACAAAGAGCTGGCCGCAGAAATAACATTTGCAGTGTCAAATACAATGTGTTTTTCAACAACGATATTACAGCACTTTGGCTTCATTATGTCCCCAATAACTGCAACAAATGGATCCGCATTTTCTGCTGCGTCCACAACATAATCTCGAGATGTCTCTTCCTGCGAATAGAAAAGCAAAACCACAAGTTATAAACACTCAGTGAGTTTGTTTATTAGAGCTGGGGATAGGAAAATGTTAGCAGGATATTTTATTCATTGGCTTCCATGTTCGGTTTTGAGTTGGTTGATTTAAAAAAAATTACTAATTGCAGAGGTGTAACTTGTGAATTTGGTGCTGATCTCATCAGCTTTGTACCCACGTATGTGTGGGTCATACGAGTTATACCAATGACCGGTGGTAATGGATTTAAAGGGCATTGAGACTCATGTGTAATGCGCTATATAAAAGCATCCATTATTATTATTAACGTTTACAAGCAATATACATACCCACAGTATAGGTGTTTTGACCTTGACCAAAAACAATAAGGATCATGTGCTCACTAGGGGTATTCCACCTACCAAGTATGAGAATGGTTGGATCTTGTATTGTTCACTGATGTTTACAAGCAGCGTCACCAAAGCTCGAATTAAGGTTTTTATTACTCGCAAAACTTTGCTGGTGGAATCGCATTGTCTGCCAGCACAGAGGTTTGTTTACCAGCAAAAAAACTGTGTCCGAGAACACCCGACACGTGCCTAGGCTCCGTACTGGAACATCCTACAAGTTTGTACAGTAAAGGAGCCTAGGCACCCGTCAGTTGTTCTCGGACACGTTTCTTTTTTGACCCTCAAATCTTTTCGTTTGCCTTTGTTGTGTGCACCCGCAAACCGTTTTTTCCCCGCATTTGCGGGTGCGCATTTGTGTGGTCTTATTTTGAGCCTTGATCACAGACACACACACAAGCATGACTGCATAGATTGAGATTCCTTTTGGCTCTGGCAAGGAATCAACAAGTCTTTATAATCTATTTTCTTTTACCAAAATGACATATAACATCTGAAATTTGCTACAGTAAATTTTGGGACTAAATCGCATGCTGACTCTACGCCTATACTTGGCGATCACCCTCGCGAGTCAGCACGAGTCAGATTTTTTCTCGGGTATTTGTTGTTTGTTATTGATTTTTCTTTTTTAGGTGGTTCACCAACTTCACCCCCCCCCCCCCCCTCCCCCTCCAAATTTTCTGGCAGAAATCTTGCTAAGATACTATTTTAAAGGTTTTGTCCTTAGAATGTAAAAAGCCAACATGAGTGCATAAGTTCCTTGCAACTTCTCAACAAGTCTAGAAATCAGAGAAGAAACAAATCACCTAACGTTGCGATGATTTGGTTGATCACTTACCTCATAAATTTGGAAGAAACTCTCATTTCCGAACACTGGAAGGACTGAAAGTGCAGCAACAGTCTTGTCCTCAATTTGCAGGTGCTTCTTCACTATTGGCAAAAGTTGTGGCTTCAGTTTTACTTCTGATAAGATTTTACTTGCAGCCTTGCTTAAAGAGCTTTCAAAGGTTTTGTGAAGTTCTGTATCTGTTAGACGTTTGAATTCATTGCCAATTTCGCATGGCGAAAACAATGCAGGGTAATTCTCTTGAACTTCAACAATAAGTGGTTTGAAGTTAATTAATTTACGCCTTTGAGCATAAGTTATTTCCATTCGTTGTTTGATTAGATCGACGTTTGGAGTGTTTTTTTTTTAAATTCCTTCTTCATAACCTCCGTATGTTCTTTAAGGGTTTTGTCGTCTTCTCCATCAGGAATGATTGGACTCCAATTGACCTCTCCTCGTTTTGCCTGATCATACAAAAAGAGAAAACAAAAGGTTTTGAGATATTTTAGTAATACTGAACATTGTACTCACTACCATATGGCATAAAACTAAGCTGACAACGCTGTTCAGCTACTGGGTCAGTGAATAACTGGGTCAGTTTTGACAGAGGATAACAATCTGAAAGAGAATGCAAATATAACCAGAAAACCAAGGTTTTGTGATTTACTTGCCTCTAATAATTTCACATTAAATAGTAGCAGTCAGAAAATCCAAAAGATTTCAGTTATTTCTACATATTTACCACATTTTCACATTTTATTTAACAAGTGTGAAATCCTTAAAGGTCTTTTCAAGAAAACAGAATTTTCCCCAAAAAAAATCAGTTCCATTTTTGAATTTATGCATTTTACCATTATTAGTAATCAAAATGGCTTAACTATTGGTCATTATCATCAGCAACAAATGTGAAAAATATAGTGGAATACATAAATCATATAAATGCATAACGTTTGTTTAATTAATTAATATTTATTAATTAGCGGTCAGGTTCTGGGTGGCGGTCGAGTTCTGAGTACTCATTTTGTCATTTTTGGAGAAAAAAACCTCAAAAAACAGACGGCCTCCAAAAAGGAAGCAAGCTAGGCCTAAACAATTAAACTTTTTTTTTATTTGGCCTTACAATGCCTAACTTAGGCCTAGCAGCCTAGTCCTAGTCTACCCATGTTTGATAAACCCTAACAAATTACACATAATCTGAACAATGCGATAGGCTAACATATCTCCAACATTATCATTATCAATTAGTAGTATTTAGGCTAGGCTGAGCCTAGTTTGCTAGCCTAACGTTGACATTAATACTCCGAGTATTATTACTCATAGGCCTAGGCTAATACTATAGGGGGCCTAATTAGCCTAGGCCAAGGCCCACATTCCTTAGTTGACCACAAAGTAAATGAGTCGGCCTAGGCTAGGCACCATGTTTTTTAATATTTTTGGCTTGATTGGAGAACGCACCTGTCTTTTGAATTAGGCTAGGCCTAAGCTATCTTAGACTAGGCTAGTAGCAATTATCACTAGCCTAAGTTAGCTTAGGCATAGCCTGGCTAGCCTAATGTTGACATTAATAGTATATTCGATTTGCAATTGATCGCATCTCTAAGTGGCAAGTTTGTTATAATGCGGCTTGCTAAACAAGATATAACACAACCAGTGTATGACACCACATTTTCATGTGTTGACAGTTCAGAATTTTGACTACGATATTATTTTTTAGGGTAAATTATTAAAGATTCAAATGAACTTACCTTTTCGTGCGAGCTTCTTGTGCCAAAGAGCAGCGATAACGTACGTACGTACGTATGACTTCAACATAGCATGGCCCATATGATGGTGCACAGTCTGTAAATTCCCCGCGCGCAAAGCAAGAAATATTAACAAGGGGGCGGAGCTAGTGTGTTATGTTAGAAGCCGTGTCATTGCTCGAGAATCGTTGTCGTGATGACGTTTCGTGCAGAGAATAGAAGAATCAGCATCATTGGACCTCTCGGTTTCCCTTCATTTGGGTCATCGACAGAAGATATTACCTTAACGCTCTTTCGGGTGTAACATCAAAGTAACCCACACCGGGAAACCAGGATTCCTCAAATTTTTGGTGTAAGGTTTCCCATTTGTTCTTTACAGTGTATGTAGAAAACACCCATTACATAAGGAACCTCATATACAGTGTCGTGTAAACACATATCCCTGCTAGGAGCTGTTTAATAAACAGCAAAAGAAAAAAATATTACATAACTATCAAGAGATTTGCAGAACTCCACTCCTTCAAAAATATTTACTTCAAAGCAACTTCAAAGCAATGCAAGGGCAACAACTGCCTATCACTTTAAGAAATATCCAAGTTCTTTCATTTCTAGCAATTGCATATGTTCAAAAGAAAAAATACAAATTAAAAGATGTGGTCTTTCCAACATGTTACCATATCTCCCCCCCCCCACCCTCCCCCATCAAAAAAGTTTTGCATGTACAGCAGTAACCCTTTTTGTACATGTGCAATATATGGGGCAGAGCCTTACTCATGAGTTGACCAAGCCCTTTATCCATTTGATTAGCACAGGTTATGTCAGTGATATTCAGTGGTATTCACATCAATGCTTAGAACATGTGTCTCATGGTAAATTTTCTAGCTGATAGCATGAATGTTAAGGAGCTGAAGTTGCAGAGGTTGCTTTGTTTATATGTTTTTGAAAGTTACATGAAATTTCATATAATTGAATTTTTATGAAAATATTTGCATTTATCGGTAATAAACAGAAAGAAGACATAATGATTTCTGCTATAGTGTCTTATCTCTGCCTCTTATGTTAAAATTGTATTCATTGGTTGGTCCTTGAACTTCGAACATATTGCTCCTTAACTCAGCAAACCCATATTCGATCTGAAGATGCTAATTCAGACAGCTTACTGTTATGACTTGCTTGATGAGAAATAGGGATATCCTTTGATGCAAAATTCCAGTTATCGCTGTTGTTGACAAACATGACTAGCTTTGGTTGAAGTATGAATTTCATTCATTATACTAAACTTTCGCTTACACTTTTTCTATGTATGGGACCAAAAATAACTTTTAATTTGGAAATGGCAGTATGGTTTGTGCAAGCACCATGGGGAATATATTAAATTAAACAATGCTATACTCTTTTTCTTCTTCATAAGGGTTGCAAACTTTGACCTGCGCTAACATCAAACGTTCTAGGATCTCCCTTAATAATAGGGGTAGGATGATAACCTACTGAGGGTTAGCGCAACATAGATGTACAGGTTTTGGAGATTTGTTAACCCATCTCCCTGTTGTCTGATATGAGATTAGTGTGGCACCTCATTGCCAAAAGGGTAATATTGAATATACCTACTGCATGTTTTAGCAAGTTCTCGACCATTATTGGCACTGGATGAATTTGCATCATGCCAACTATGTAAGGAGCCATTTCTTTTAATCTTGCAAGGCTGGTCTGTAGAGTTTCAGCTAATTTGATAAAAAGCCTTGTAGAACCAGGGATGTGTTATCTAGAGATGAACATACAACGAAAAAAGCTAAGACTTTAAGCCGATCGATGAAGAATTCAAATACTGTGTAATCCTATCCTACTTCAAAGGTGTGATCGACAGGTTTGATAGTAAAATTACTGGTCCTTTCAGATTTGCAACTTCATCTTGAGTACTTCTTTTTGGTCACATAGTAGCTTGAAACAATTGAAAGTTGGAGACAGTACTTTGAAGATATGTGCTTCGGCACCATTTACCCAGTGGCGTAGCCACGGAGGTGTGGGGGGGGGGGCGACAGCCGGCCATGAAAGCTTGTCCCCCCAGTCGTCCTCCCACTGGTATTTTGGGTGTCAAAACAAATTACATGTGCGAAAAATATATCATTCATTGGTGTGAATGGTCTCGAATCTCCATGATGACCACTCATGAACGACCCTTCGACCGCGGACCGGCAGTAGGCTATAGTTGCTGAAAAACCTGACGTGACATAGCGCATAGGCCGAGAAGACATCTACAGTAGTCGCACTGTACTGAAAACGCATGTTAACGACCGTCGAATTATATAATTCCAACTCTACAAGACTACAACACACATTATGTTTACTACTGAATCTGTGTGCTGGACTGTTCGGGCAAACTTTGTTTTTGTTTCTCTCTTTTAAATGGATGGTGACGTCACAATAGAAAGGTGGTTTCCAGGTACTGGAATGCCAAAGAAGATGTTAAAAGGTAAAAAATGCTGACATCATACAGGTTTCTCACATCATCGCTCGCATTTGTTACATTTTCAATTGGGTTTTCACTTCTGGGACGTACCCTGATGCTCTTAAAACCGCTAAAAAAACACATTTTCAAGAAAGGAGACAATACTATCGCTAAGAACTACCGGCCAATCAGTCTATCACCCTAATAATATTTAGACGCAATCTTTGATGTCAGTTTGGCATATAGTTCGGTCATTTCAGTATGTTAAAAAAAGCCCAGTCAATCTTTCCTTATTTTCCCCCGCAATTTGCAGATTTGTCGAAAAATGTCAATGCCGGTATCAAACTCACAAAAAATATGGCATGATATTTCAAAGTAACTTACCAGATTGTTTTTTTTTTCCTATTTCTCTAAGCTATTTGATGACCATATCAAGACATGGGATCTCAAAATTAAGGATGTTGGGAAAAATTTAGTAGTAACAAGACGCACTCCCAGGAAATGGTCAAGTCCCCCCAGCACCCCCCCCCCCACTGAAAAAAATCCTAGCTATGCCACTGCATGTACCACAGGCTTATCTGATATCAAAGTGAAAGCGGCTTTCCACAAGAATAAAGATTTTATGTGTTAATTTTTGTGTAACACTTACACAACTCAATCTCCACGCAAACAAGACTCGCATAGTTTTCATTGAAGATTCCAATAATTCCTGCAATTTCCTATCAATAACATATGGAAAGTCACTCCTGTTATGACATTAGAAACAAAGACTGATATGAGATTAGTGTGGCATATACCTACTGAAGACTGATAACAGTATTACAGTGCATGTTCTAGCCTTTTGACATCGTATAAACGTAGCAGACAACGTACAGGTACAATCTGGTACCATAATCTGTTTTGATTGCTATTTAGGTATTAGTATTGGACCAAAAACGGTATTAATATCGGCACGAACCAAACTTTAAAGAAAGCTCAAATGTTGTTTGTCAATCTCTAACATCCCTGGTGGAACCATGGAATTATTTAAACATTTTCAGCACTACAGCAAGTCCCCCAGACATTTTGATATGTAACCATTACAGTTAACATATTGGGTCTAGTCTGTTCAGGGAATGATGATAAGCAGCCCCTCCTCTTTTATGTTTTTGACAAAATACTATACACTCATAGCCAAACTTTTAAAGCAAAAATAATATGGCTCAGGAACTAATGGTAAACTGGCAATTTTTACAGTGAATATTACATGAATGGCACCAGAACATAATTTTAGTAATGTATAAAGATATGTGCAGGAGCAACTGTTCACTGTATGTTTAATTTTTTTCTTTCACTGCTCAGAGGAATACTGCTACAAACAACAAACAATTTCCTTTTTTTAAGGAGAAATTTGGAGATGATCAGGAATACAACAGAAAGTGTCCCTTTCTGTACCCTACTGTACAGTGTACTGTATCACTGACCCAAAACATAAACAGAAATATAGGCAGTAAATGTGATTGCTTAAAATTCATCAAAAGTTGTTGATGATTTGTTTTTTGAAACTTCTACCCAGAAATTTGGCTTATTACCAAACACACACTGTAGTGAAGATTAACATGATATTAAAAGACAAGAAACAATAAAATTTGTACAATCATATTCAAGCAGTTGATTGCATTTTCAATCCCAGTTTATATTTTCCACAAGATTTATTTCACATAAACCAGGATACTTGCACTATTTCATGACCTCAATTTACTGACAGCTCTCATACATGAGAAACATTCTGGGAACTAACTTATACCTCAAGTATTTATCTTACCAGTATAGGCTGTATCTAATACTGTAACCAATGCAAATTACCCCAATATCATGGAGTTTCCATGCTTGGAGGGACAAAATTATACACAATACCCCTGGATTGCACAATTTTATACCTATAGTTACAAATTTTGTGGTTTTACAGTATGTTTCATTGGGCTGCACTAGAAGGTTTCCATGACATTGGTGCCAGTTGCATGTGCCTTTGCTGTATTCACCCCCTCAATTTTGAGGGGAAATAATTTATTTTTGTTTAAAGAGTAAACTGGTTCTTGGTGTAATAAAAGACCACACTCTTGCAGTAATTAAGTCAGGCTTAATATTGTAAGCTTTTCCAATAGCATAGCCCCTGAACCCTACTTGTAGATTTGTGAAACTGTGGTTCAGAAACAATGCAGTGTACCCCTGGAGATTTTGAGGGATAAAAGTTTGAAAGATTTGTATATTAGTAATCTGCTTAACAAATGCCCCTAGTCCTGCACAAGTATCTGTGTGGTGGTTATTGAAAATTACTGTACTATGGCTTGCTGATCTTGCTTGGAATACAAAATGAAACATCTTAAAATATGAGAAATGCATTTAAGAACAGTTACAGGTAAGGCAGCAAGATATCCAGTAACCACAACACTTTGGTCACTTAAGCAACAGGACCACTTCATTTGTATAACGAGTTCCATGTTCTTGACAAGCAGCTGCAAATGTTCCCTAATACTTACAAAAAAATGTGGTGCCACAATGTGACCAAACTAAAACATTGCAAGAAGTATATTGCAAAAGGATGAG
>KN889824.1:20350-30595 GCA_000934455.1 Apostichopus parvimensis | reverse complement strand
AAATCAAAATAATGAATATTAATATGAAAATTGCATAGAATGGTGTCATTTTCCTGAGCTTTTAGGGCAGCAAGCTGTAAAGGTCAAAGTTTAAAGTTGGCAAACAAACATTGAGACTTTAAAGAATGAAGTGATACATGCAGTACATTCTTATTTGCAGTCAAACTAGCTGACAATCTATGGTTTATATTACTACATACACAGAAGACTTCAGTCATCAAGTAAAGCTTGCAATGGAAACTTTTGTATAAATACTCTATAGCAACATTAATGTTAATCTGTTTGCAAGCTTATTTATGAATATTGTTGTGATCATTTAAATATGTCCCATTTTAGCTAGCCTACTTAAGTGCAACTATGTATGCTGATCTTATCTCTGTTTTCTCTCAATGCTGACTTCATGAAAGTAAAGGGAATCAGCAGAAACAATTGTTAACCTAAATACCTTTCATGAAAGCATTTCTCTTGGTAAGCTAGTCTATTGTGTACAAACTAGATTTGTTGAAATTGATCTCTCTCTTA
The DNA here is from genome assembly GCA_000934455.1 of Apostichopus parvimensis. Taxonomy (NCBI): domain Eukaryota; kingdom Metazoa; phylum Echinodermata; class Holothuroidea; order Aspidochirotida; family Stichopodidae; genus Apostichopus; species Apostichopus parvimensis. The sequence continues at coordinate 30,073 of KN889824.1, read as the reverse complement.
CAAACTCATAAGTTACTTCAATAATCATATGTTCACATTAATCATTCAATATGTTACATTACCTCTGCAGTTAATCGGGGTACATCCAATCAGTGATGCTTCTGTAGGGTCACCTCTCACTTCAAAATCTGCCGTTGAAGACTTGTCAATAATCGCACACAAGTACTGTACATCTGAGCAGACAAACCCAGGCAGAATAAAATTTGCCTGGATACCAAATAAGTTTGTATTTGCTGAAGGTAGCCATGAGGCTCCACCCTGTGCTTGGGTAAGGAGTGGATTTAACGTTCCAATCCGCTGACCATTGCCATCGGCCGTGCCACTCAAGAATGCCGTCACTTGCCATAGGTTAAACCCCACTGCTTGAAATATGGCGTTCTCAGATGGGGTCAGAGATAGGTCAAAGTTCAAGGTGAACACAAATGTGCCCTCTACGAGAGCACCGGTTCTTATTATGGGTTGTGTAACGGCAATCAGAACCAATCCTGTGTAGGAAAGAGCATTTTCACTACAAATGTGTGTATGCTGATAGATACCCCCCAGTACAACAATATGGATATGAAGCATATTGAAGGGCTTATCAGTTGCACTGTCCTTTATTAAATGATATAAACTTGTTAAGTGACTCATTGCATCCCAATTAGCCAATGATAGTGGACGAAAATAAAACTACAGACCTAATATGTACCTGGAAGCTGTATAGGTGCACAGAGCCATGTGCTTGGCACAGAGTAGATCTAAAGCTACATCCAAACACAGTTGAACTTGATTAGAAGAGACATTCATTTACCAATTTAACAGAACAGTCAAAAATTTGCAACGACATGCTTTAGTACTTACTATAATAGTGGAACTATTGAGTCACCATATATGTTATTTATATTACTGAAATTCAACAAACATGAATGGACACTAAGATGTAAAATTTGATTCAAAATGCATGACTCAACAAGTTTGTTATTAAAGATTTACCAACCAGTATGCACTCTTTCTCTATATAGCAACAATTTTCTTATGGTTCTTATGAAAGAAAGGGAAGAATTTGTTAACAACAGAGAAGTGTTATTCAAGTTGGTATATACACTACATGCCAATATATTAGGATCACATATTTCAGTGGTTGAACTTTGTTCCTTGCTTTCCAATTACAAAATTTACTTTTCTTAGAAATGTTTGCCATAACTTCCATTCACACTTTTTGAGTAAATCTTTCTTAAAATGGCACTGTTTTAAATTTCTTCCTTACCAAATTCACAGAATTCACCAACATGGGTATCGGGACAGAGGCATGTATATCCATCGTCCATATCCAGGCACACCGAACTTCCCTGGCACTGGTTCTGCCAGCAAAAATCAACATCTGAAGACAAAAAAAGCCATGTAAGAAATTGACTTGGTTCAATGCTGTGTGTATTGACACTTCACAACTAGTGGATTGTTTTGCATTTAAGTTACATCGTACTCGCAGCTTTAAATATTTCTCTCATTTTTTTGGCCCATCCAGTTAGTTATTTTATAACTGCGGTGGACAACATTGGATTTTCTGATATTTTGAAGCAATAACTTGAACCTATATACATGCATTGTTCAGCAAACCACTGCTAAATGCTAATGCTTTTTATTACGGAAAAAGTAGGACTTATCAAACTCATATTTCTTATTTAATTTTCATGATACTATAACATATTAATTGGACCTTTTTTGAGGGTCAGTATGAGTGACCTTATTTTTGGGGATGTTTTGGGACACACTTATTTTTTATACAGGGGGTATTGAGCAATTCTTATGCTTCTTCTTGAAATAGGACCCACATGTCTTGTTTTTAGCTTTTAATCTTTTAATCTGTAATATGAACATGAAAATTTGTTGAGAAAACAAGTTTACTTCCCTGACTTGAATTGCGACATGACCTGGGTGGGACTCATTTCAGCATTCCTATTTGTCACATGTTTATAAAAACGTCTGTACATAGGCAACAACAGCATTGTTAATTCCTTAACAGCTTACCGCAACTTCAAATCAGGCAGGTTTAAAGGTATGTTTCTTTTGTAAGCAGTTTTATTTGTCTTTCTTGATATACAGTAGAAGGCTGAGCAAACCTATTCACAGCATGCAGGAGTTTTGTTGCAGAACCTATATATATCAAACTCTGTTAATTGTAAAGTTCTTGCTGACGTCAACTTGAATACACACGTTTTACAATAAGCCCAAAATGGCACTCCAGGCCTATTTGTTCACCAACATCATCACTAGACACAAACAATGCTAACCTCACAAGACAAAAACTAACATAACAACCACAAATCCCCAAACATTTGTTTCCTTCATGATATAGTATGCAATTGATAGTTATATACAACTATAAAAGTTATGTGTATAAACAAACTTAGACTGTTTTATACACAAAATTCTGTTTGACGGAAAACATGAGTTCTAATACAATGATGTTATATTGACAGTTTTTACACAAGGAACTGACTAAGTGAGTAATATCTGCATGTTGCTCTCAAGATGAAAATCTGCCTTATAACATATGAAACTTAAGGGTGACAACAATTCACTGTAATAATTTCTCAGAGGCCAACAGAATGTAAATTAAACCACTAACTTCCACTTCATTATACCATTATTATTGGTATATATAGCACCATAAAGTTTTGAAAGAACCAACAGTTTTAGAAACTAAATTAGGACATTGTGGATTGAAATGTATGGCAGTTCATGAGATATATGTTGATATGCACCAACTGAAAATGTGTATCAAATACTGAGTATTGCAAACTTGCAGTTCATCAGCTTGGCTACTTATATCTAATTCACTATGTGTAGTTCACTGATATATCGTACTTCAGTCATTGCCCAAAGTTAATGTACAACTTATGACCATGAAATGATGAGGGGTTACGGAGCAAAACACAAACTAGGGCCTACAGTAGGCCTACATAATCTTTTAAGAGACTTTTAAGAGGCAGGTGTTGACCCCCACTGAGAGGATGCCCCAGTCCTGGCTTAATAGGCTCTATGTCCACAATATGTTTACTTGAGCCTTGTAAGTTGTCACAGAGGGTCTATATCAATCCGCCTGAGTTTACTTCCTCTGGAAAAGTGCTGAAAGCATCAGGAGAACAACATTTCAATATGTTATCAAACAAAATCTGATTTTCTGTGGCTTGGATGTTGAAGAGTGCAAATTGAAGTCCAAACTCGGATCAATTGAGGCAATTTCAGACCACTTTTGGTCTCCCAGGCCAGGAACAGCATACAAAAATTGTTTACTAGGGCCTACTGAGAGTAGAGTTTTGTTTACAAGTGGTGAAAAGTTCAGGCTCTCATAGACAACAATCTTCATGGTCATGATATGGCAATTTAATTGATAGTGCCATGAATGACCAACTTGTCAGCTATCAAGTGATGGGTAGGGCTTAGCTAGTGAGAACTTCTACGAGGACTTTCCGCTCAGTTACAGATCACATTACTTTGACTCTTGAGTTTGACGATTTAGTGTGTAAGTCAATGGTGCAATTATATGTAGTAGGCTAGGGTACCATAGGTTAAGTAAGTTAGGCCTAGCTAGCCTAATTCCTAACATATTAGAAGTGTTACTCTTACAGTGCATGTATGATCTCCCAAAGTGTAGAATAATCTAACGGAATCATCACCCCCTGCTTTACACCAGAGAGCTGTTATGGAACAGGGAGTTGTTATGGAACAACTCCATGTTTAAACAGACAACACAAGGCATCGCGATTAACGCTCAAGTTACTAGCCTATGGATTCATAAACTACCATTCATGCACTTCAAAACAACCCACGATTACCGATTCGCAACTGGCATTCTTCACTGTCTGACAACGGTGCCTTCCTAATTTGTTTCCCATCTCTTTCCCGATCTGTCTCTCTTTTGCTACGAGAGGTTTTGTACTGAAAAAACAAATTAAACTAGCCCAGCTGGTCTACCTGTTTGATCGTACAGAGTTACTTAGATAGGAGTGCGTACCGTAACACTGAACTAAAATAACGTAATTTAAGTTCAGTGTATGAGCAAAGTTTCTCCATCGTGTAAATAACCTGTCGGCTGCTGTTGGTTTTGCAGCACTTCATCTAAACGCGCTATGGCGGGCCATCGGTCTCAAATCGTGGGGAATCGACATATACCAATTTCCTTCCACTTAAACCAGTTTCTAGTAGCTTAAATTGACTTCGAACGATTTAAATTTACATATCATCGATTTAAACTGTTAGATGTCGATTTAAATTGACTGATACCAGCTTAATCCGACACATATCATCGATTTATATCGACATATACCAATTTAAGTCGATGATATGTAAAATAAATTTTGAACATCCCCTCCACCCTCCCCTCCACTTTGCTCCCCAACTATATATATGTTGAGATTTTATCAAACAAATACCTTCATTCCTTGTTATTCATTTCGAAATTCGAGATAAACGCCGCAAGCTTTGACAAAAAGTAGACATTTTGGCCTGTGCATAGGCCTAAACAGTCCGGCAAAATTTAAACTATTTTAAACAAACTGTCGAAGCTAACTGATTAAAAGCGGAAACTTCAAAACAAAAAAATAGAATTGTGAGGATAGAAAACAAACGGATTTTTGAAAATATGGAAGTTCGGTATCAAATGTCTCTTCTGGGCGACCGTAGATTAAGCATATATGCTATTCGCCTTTGGCCACTTACAAACATTAATTTCTTCTGGGAAAGGGCCTACACCCCGCGGTGGCGTTCTACCACCCCTCCCCCCTCACTTTTGTAACTTTGTACAGTGGCTACTGTATGTATCTATAGTGGAAGTTGGGCGTGGATGGAAATCGGGGAGGGGGGAGGTTAACCTGCGTAGGATTGTCATAGAAAAGGATAACAAGAAATGAACATTTTTACAACCCAGGAGAGCATATTTGTTCGTTAAATGTTGATTCCTGGATTATAAGGGAACACATAAACGTAATTAGCGTAGGCCTATATGGTTGACATTAACATGTTATATCGGCATTCAAAGAGGATCTCTACTTGGCGCATGCAATACTCACCGATAATAAAACTTAGCAAAAATCCTGGCCCTGCGAGATTTCGATCAGACTCCCAAATCAAGGTAAGTTGGTTGGTATCGAAGAGTAAAGGTGAAACAGAACGATTCCCAGGCTGTATATCTCCGCTCAATTTAAATACTTCCGGGTCACGAATACCCGGTGGAGTTGGTCCATCATTGAAGTATAATTCGTCCTTGTCGAGTTCAGTAATGAAAAAGTCTATATTCAGCCGAATGGATTCCGCGTTTGGAAATTTGACTTGGTAGTAACACACTTGATTTATTCCATATGGATCAGGCCATTCTGGTGACGTTATACTTCCATTCGTCTCCAGATGGAAATTCTGGTCGCAATTTCTTCTGGCGCCAGATAACACTGAAAATTGATAATTAATGGGAATTCTTTATCGGCAAGCAATAGTATTATATACATATATTGTGATATAGCAAATCAAATGAGTGCAGCTCATATTCTATACAGGTCCATATCCCGCAACGAGGATGGGTTTCTTTCTTTTCAAACTGACACACACACATGTGCACAAAAATCAAATTCAAACGTGGTTATTAATTACCACAACGTACCTTGCTTCATTCATACACATTTATAGACCTTCTTCATAGTCTAAATTTACCTCAAAATGCACCACCTGACGTCTAATGGTATTTTTTTTCCTGGGGAAGGGGGAGGGATATGTTGGTCCTACACGATCTACATGGAAGTTGGCTTTAAAGATCCCTCTGTCACACTCCCTCCTTAATAAAGTACTGGATCCTCTATACTGTGAAACAAATACTGTTTGCTTTCTTTATTTCTTTTGATATAATAAAGTAGTCTGAATTGCCCCTGATTATGCTGTGGTACGTTCAATGCTTTTGTATTTATGTGTTGTTGTTCTTGTTTTGTATATATAAGTTTTTGCGGGGGGCCAAGGGCGGAGGGAGTTGTGATTGTGTTAAATCTTCCTTATGCAAAAATTGAAATGAAATAAAACTGTTAGCAAACTGCTTATCCACTAAAGAGCCTGTGTAAGAGAATGTGTAAAAGTAAGTTGGCTTGACGTTTTCGATCCTAGCAGGATCTGAGGCTGATGCAAAAATTGTTAGAGTGTTATAAGCACACCATACCACCATGCACAGAGATACAACACAGCAAACACAAAAACGTTTTAAAACGTTATTAAAACATTTCGTCTTTTGTTAACGTAATAAATATGTCACGAAAACGTTTTCAGGCTATTATTTCAAAAAGTGTTTTCGTTAAAACATTAATATAACATTAATATCTCATAAAAACGTTATGCCGACGTTTTTATGACACCAAATTTAACGTTATTAAAACATATTTTAGAGGCTCTTCTAAAAATGTTATGATAACGTTTTGTGTTTGCTGGGAACGTCATCTATTCCTGAAAATATACATACATTCAGCGTACACAATTTATGGATAATCGATCACAAAGTATGTTTTCCTCTTGGTTTGGTAGGGGACTCTGGGGACCGTATGATGACTTAGAAGTCAACAGGCTGTAAGGGATTAGTCACCGAATTTTAAAGGTAATTTAACTGCAATTGCTATAGTAACAATTACTGTTGTATAACTATATAGGTTATTGATAATAGCGTTGTTGTACTTTACTTTTTAACAGGATAATTCAGGCTTGGGTTAATTCATTTTTTGACTGATCAATTGACACATGTAGGGGGGCTACTCTCGGCATACTGGTGAAACTTTCATTCAAATTATATACGTACATTGAAACTGAGATATTGATAGTCACATGTTGTATAACACGTTGTATAAAGCTTTGCAGTGCAACCTCTTTAAGGTGCACTTTTTCTTCCTTTATGCTTTTTTTCTGTGTATTTGTTGTTGTTTTTTAATATTCTTCTAATAGAATTGCGGACAAAGACTTCAATCTAACAACACATTCGAGCTCTGTGTCTACATTTAAAATATGTAAAATCTTCTTAGACTAGTATATTACCCCCCCCCCTCCACCTTCTTATAAAGCTGACTTTGAAGCCGTAACAGAAACAGACAAAGGTGCATTCCACCAATGAAAGATAAAAGCCCCTAGTCACTTGTTGCTTATAAAATGAGGAGAGCCTAATTGCAACTTACATTGTTCCTTTGGCATTTCACAGTCTTGGCCTATCCATTCTCCAACACAGAAACATACGTAACCCGGACTGATAGGGGCTTCCTGGCACGCAGCACCATTCTGACAAGGATTGCTTGAACAAGCTGAACGAACAAATCATGAAAACAAATTAATGCAAAACAGGAAGAAGAATTTGAAGACAGCATATATAATATGTAAATATGACAGATATAACCGAAATTTGACGTAATTAATTTACCGCATTTTCATTAGTGTAAAAAATGCACTCGGAAAATTATTTTTTCATGGTCGTTTACTTTTGCTTGGTATATAAAATGTCTCGAATAAATCATAAAAATCACCGATACCAACATATTTAACTCAACATGATCATTTCAAAATTCAATACCGATACCAGAACATTATATGTTCTTCTTTAAATTTACATCTTACGTGCTAAGATATAGAAACTTGATGAATGAAACGGACACAGACACGAACTTACGATTTGTTTGACCAAGTGCTTTTTCTGTACCAAGTAGTAAGAACGACAGCTGGAGAAGCAATATTATCTTCATTTTTCGCCTTCTGAGAGGCACTAATCCGTATTTCCAAACTGTATAGGAAAATACAAGATTATAATGTAAAAGAAACTGTTCTGGTTCTATGAGAAATATATAATAGGGAAAGAGCCATAACTATATAGGCGGGTGTGACCGTTGCGAACTGCAGTTGTTCCTTGGTACACCACTGAACAGAGACCCTCCACTATGCCTTACACTACCTGTACTCCAGGAATGGGGCATGGCAAACCTGATTAATTCCACAGTTGTGTTGTGTATATCAGTGTAGCTGATTGTTTGTGGGGAGCTTTAATTAGCCTCCTAAATCCGTCGCAAGTCGCATTTTTATTTCTGATCGGTACATCAGTAGGCTGAATGATTCTAAGGAAGGCTACCGCATATAGTTTTGTGAGGGGAGATAAGACTCATACACCCCACCCCACCCCACCCAACCCCCACCCTACCCCCTCTACTATGCATCCGCTTCTATTGTTGTAATAGTGCAATGACACTTGGAAAGTGCCACTTGACTTAGGGAATGAAATTCAAACATTACCCTCCCTCTTGTTCAACTGCATGACCCTATCTTCAGAGTCCGTCTCTTTACCATGTGTTTCCGGGAGAGTCCATGTGATCAAGCCATGTATATAGTACTAAGATTGTCAATAGTACATTTATCTAGCAAAACTTACTTAGAAGCATTAACTTTTCATTTACATTATGTCAATCTATGTAAGTCTATATGGCGGCAGCTTGCATGCACAAGCAAGAGTCTTTTAATTATTGAGAGATATATTCAGCGCTTCAAAGGACTTTTGTGGTTGCAGTTCAATCCGCCAGAAAGGTAAACATGATCATATATTGCTGGGTATACTATGAGCACCTTTGTGGTTCACAAATATGATTCCAATTTTTACCCTTACAGTATAGGTTAATCATTCAATTAACTATTATCTGAATGAAATGTGTGGCTTTAAATTGAAAAAAAAAAACTTACTTCCAATTAGTATATATAGCCTAAGCCCGGAGTAGTTGTCGATTGTCAGTTAAAGTCCTATATAAATATTCCATTTAGATCCGCTCTTCTCTAAAGGACGATGTGTTCTGTTTAGTGTTTCTTATGGTAACAGAATAGCAGCCAATTGTAAGTTTTCGTTCAAATATACCCCTTATAGGTCAGCTATGCGGACTATTCACTGACTATAAGATAAGTCAAATAATTCTAAGAATAATATCGTGGTGCCCTACCTTCACGAGCAACCCATGCGTGGACGTTTTCTATTGTGAATCATTCGTTGGGTATTAGTTGCCAAGGTATGCCATACAAATTACGATTAACCATATATTGTTGTATATGCTTGCTTGTTTCGAACAATAATAATCGGCTTGATATTACTTTTTTTACACACCGGTACACAAGAACCTCGGTACCATACACAAACGGGTACTTTCAGTGGCGGCATTCTGGAAATATACGTGGCGGCATTCTGAATTGGTTTTCTTGCAGTGATGACTGCATGCAGCTGGTTTTCAACGTGCGCATCGAGATTTTCACGTTGGTTTGATAAGAGAACTGATGAACAGAAGACATTATGTAACCTGCTGCTTTTTCTAAAAGTTGCTTTACATCATGCGATAACGTAGCTAGACTTCTTTTGAAGGGCGATCCAAACTTCTCTAGGGGTGGGGGTATACCATACAAACATTTTGAGAGAGGGATGGGCTAGTCACCAACAAATATGTGTAAATATATGTGAAAATATGAACGAAGTGATGGAACACAAATATTTCAGGAACGCATAGTTGGACCACATTTTCAAGGCCGTTTCAGGAGATTAGGTATAATTAAATTCTGAAATACTGATTTTGCTGTACCACTTACCGTATACCTCTCATTGAAAGAGTGGTGAGTAGAAGGTGACGGGTGATTACAAAAATAAAAATATATACGCCGATGATACCAAAATCAATGAGGAGACAATATCAATACTATATATTTATATGT